>JAQGAE010004575.1:0-12544 GCA_034696685.1 Julus scandinavius | reverse complement strand
CATAAATATGTAGTAAAATAATTTTATTTTCAAAACATCCCAGTGCTGCTAGTAATCCTTTCTCTCTATTCCCTATTCCTTATTATAAGGTGTGAAAATAGGGATGGTGGGAATAGACCCTGTACCAGTGATGATGTGTACCAAACTTACACGTGGTGTGACACATGCATTGTGGGTATAATCTTGGCCCACCAATCCTGCGTGCAGTAGCCATTGTGGGGAGGATCCTAGAACCCTGATAGGTACCATAGCCTCATTTGCATCCAAGTACCTATTCGTTGCACGCACAATGATTTTGTACACGCTCGAATAATCGTTATCGTCTGATACAAGTTTATTCAAACAATATATATTTTACTTTACATGTCTCAACTTCAAACATAAATAATTTGCTATTTACTAAAATATGGTTATGCACATATTTGTGCAAATGACCTAAATAGTTTTGAGCAACAATAATTAATGCACAGATCGTCACTTCAAAACAGAAAATGTATGAAAAGTAATACTGTATGAAAACATTACAACAACAACAAAAATACAAGTTCGGATGAGAACACATCAGACATATGCCTGCATCATCAATTGCCATCTGTAACGGACCTGTTTTTCTTATAATTTACATTTGGTGAAGGAATAAGACCTGGGTCCGATTTAAATGAGATGTGAGTAAATTGCCTTTTGGTGTCAGTATATTTGGGCACCATCGTGTCAGGGATGTTGAAAGATTTGAACGCCCTAGCGGCTCAAATAACTTTATAAATAGTGGTAATCCTTTTTGGAAAAAGATTATTTAAATCTTCTAAATGCAACAAATGCAATCCCAAAAGGAGAAGTGACGTGATCATCGCACTTTAATAAGTCAGTATATTTCTGCTCATGAAGTCTTTAAAACTTCGGACCTGCCCATCTTCCTTGTTAATGTAATCAACTTAATAATTTCACCTCTGAATTCTAACTTTTGATCGACGTCAAACAATCTCACAGTAGGTAGTAATGATTCGAAAAATGATTTGTCTTCATCTTCTTTTGATTGTGCAAGTGGATGTTGAAGCTGGGGAAATGGTGGTAGCGGCATTGGTGCACTCAGAAATTGCATTAGACATTCTTCCATTTCATCTTTGCGACGTCGTTTCAGTGGTGGTTCAGTGATAGATGGAGCTTCGTCAAGCACGGTCTCTAGTACGTTCTCTAGCACGTTCTGTTCTACGTGATGTGTTTCTGAAGTGTCCTCTTCAATGTTAAAATGTTGCGAATCTACCAAGAAAGCTAGTTGTTTTCCATAAATGTATTTTCTTCCTCGGTCAGAAGTTTGACCAGATTTCATTTTGTTCTTGATATTTTTTACAAATGAATCCCTGACATTCCGCCATTTACTCAATAGCTTTTGACCTGCAATTAAAAATAGGTGGTTGTATTTCATTATTTTTATATTTTATTTCTCTTTATTATTCCAAGTTTGTTGTATGTTATTCTGCAGATTTCATAAAAGCAGATGCCACTTAGTATGGCTGCATTAAACCTATAGAATCAGTCCGAATTTAAGTATGCAAAAAAATTGTAGGACTGTATAGCCTATTTGTTTAATAAAAATCTTCCCCAAATTTTCTGAAGACAAATGGTTAGAAATATTATTCGTGTAACATGGATCATGGTGGTGGCAAATTTCATGTAGTTTGCAGCTGCGATAAGTAGATTACAGTTCCGTTGTCATTCAGTGTCAAAACCGAACGGCACTGTGCCAGACGTGTGTTAATGCTTTAACCGAAATCTATGAAAAATATCTACGAATATCTTTTTTTTTCATTGACATTGAAGAAATTTCAGTTTTAATCAGTGTGACAATGTACAGATACGAGACTGATGTGTATAACAATCTTTTAGGTCCACATTGAAAACTTCGTAAGACCCAGAAGGGGCATTGTTTTCAATGGAGTGGTTCACACGCAGTTGCAGTATCCAACACATAAAAATAACTCAAGAATTAACGATATCAATTGTGGGCAATTTCAAAATTAAGTTTTTGGAAAGATGTCATCTCGTATGTTTTTGTAATCTTGATCTGTTTTATTTTCATTGATTGATATTATACAAATTTAAAGATGGATAGACGATTTTAAAAAAAATATAAATAAGTATGTATATTTAAATAATTTTTAGATTTATTGACATAGGAAGAACAGAAGGAAAAAGTGAATGTACATATTCAATAAATTTAACAAATAGATAAATAAATAAAAGTAAAGTGAAACAAAATTTACATAGTAAAATAAACTAAATAAAACTTACCAATCTCATTTTTGTCTGCATCAGGCTTTTCGTCAAAGTCACTGTAGAAGACTTTGCAAATATCTGTCCAGGCTTGTTTCTTTTTTTTTACATCTCTAAATTCTTCAGAGAACATATCCCATATAACCGGATATCTCCGTACTTCCTCAATTAATAACTCTACATCCACGTTTGTATCAGAGGCCATCGCAGCGGTAAAAAACCGTCCAGCGACTCAGCGGTGGGTTGTCGCACTGACGACAGTGTCGTTTCGAGTCCGCTAGTATTTTTTGCGTGATCACAACGAAAAACATACAAAGTAATATTACACTATTTTCTAACTAAATTGTGCTCTAAAAAATAGCAAAATAAAATACTACCGAATTACAAAACGGTATCGCAACAGGTCTGCACCGACACCGCATCGTTCGTGTGAAACCTAGGCCTAATTACGTTTACGTTCTCAACAAAGAAAGTCGCTACGAAAAATAGAAAACGTTAAGAGTATTTTTCATTGCCGAAAACGGCTACGGTTTTCCTCGGCGGGAGATTTGAAAAAAAGAAGTTATTGCATAGTTTTTCAATGAATTTAACGAAAGTTTGAGCTGTAGAAAAATATATTTGGGTGCTCATCTGTTAACCCTTTCGTTTTGGTCAAGGACTTAAGTATTAATATTTTAGGTTTCTTGAAAACTAGTACTTGAAAAGTACTAGTAATGGTAGAAAGAACATCAAGTCATTACATTTTTTTCTTAAATGGTTAAGGCTTAATTCTTTGAAAAATACAATTGTGGGAAGAATATCAGGTTGTTTATTGAATTTACTGCTGTTGTCCTAACATATATAAGATCAATTGTGAATACCTTTTTAAGATGTTGTCGGTTTATAAGTCTTAGCAACCTTTGATTAGTGGAAAATTAGGAAATATTGTATATTGACTGCTCTAAAGTCAATTCATAATTTTGCATCTTTTCAGATGTTTAACTGGTTGTAAATGACTATGTCAAAATAATGCTGCGTGTTGATCTAGCATGAGAAACTTTGTAATACATCCATGCAACGGCTATTTGACTGGTGGTCATAGGCACATGGAATCAGTCGTACAATTGTTAAAACTATTGGCTTCAAATGGGGAAATCAACATTTTTTATATTTCTACATTGTTCAAGCGATACCATCATGTAAGTTTGTATCAAAGGTAAATACACCTTCCATATACTCCTGGCATTTGTACACATTTATTTCAACGTGGTATTTACAACTTTTCTAAAATCATCTCCAGAATGGCTTACCGTCGCCATTTGAATACAGATAATGCATTAAAAGTAATATAAAAGTATTACACCAAAAGAAAGAAATACAAGTGCATATGTATTAAAGTTTGTAAGACGACAGTCTGCATCTGTCTTTGTTAGGTTCATCACCAGTTTTCAGGTAAACATTGTAGATGGACTGGTTGTGACGAACCTCAGTTTATTTACTTCCAATTCCAAAGTCCGATTTAACCGGCATGAACATTTTTGTCTTTAAACTTCCGAGCTACCTTTCTTCCTTATATTTTTAAGCAACTTAATAATTTCACCTCTGAATTCTAACTTTTGATCGACGTCAAACAACCGAACTGCAGGTAGTAATGATTCGAAGAAAGATCTGTCGTCATCTTCTTTTTGCGTAACTGACTGTTGAAGTGGGGAAAATGCCGGTACCGGTGCACTCATAAATTGCATTAGGCATTCTTCCATTTCATCTTTGCGACGTCGTTTCAGTGGTATCTGCGACTCATTCTGCGAATTGGTCGGAGATTCGTCTAACACGGTCTCTAGTACGTTTTCTAGCATGTTATGCTCTGCCGAAGATGTTTGCGAATTGTCCTCGTCAACACTAGATAGCGCACTTATGAAATGTTGCGAATCTAGCAAGAAAGCTAGTTGTTTAGAATAAATGTATCTTCTTCTTTGACCGGATTTCTGTTTGCCCTTAATACTTCTTAGAAATGAATCCTTGACGTTCCTCCATTTACTCAATAGCTTTTGACCTGCAATTAAGAATATGCTGTTGTTTTATTCAATAGTATTTGTATGTATATTTTTATTTGTTTTTTCCAAGTTTTGTGTTTTATTTTTCCAGATGTTTGGGCAGCTGTAGCAACAGATGCAGCAGGATTTAAGCTGGAATTTCGGTATACGCGCCACAACTAATAACAATATCGAAACAAATTCAGTGGAATATGAAGAAAAATAATTATATATCTTTTAGTAAATTAATTATATATCTTTAAGTAAATTAATTACATATTTAAATAGTTAGCTTTTATAGAAAAGCTAATGGAACAGACAGAAAAAGTTAATGCAAATCTTCATATAAACTTCTAAAAAAATGTCGTGAAATAAATAAATAGAAAAGAAAGAAAGTATAATTAAACTATGAATAAAACTTACTGATCTCATTTTTTACAGCATTTGTCAATACGTCAAAATCACTGTAGAAAACTTTACAAATGTCTCTCCAGGCTTGCTTCTTTTTCTTATTATCTTTAAATTCCTCTGATGACATATCCCATATGGTGGGATATTTCTGTACTTCTTCAATTAATACCTCGATATCCACTAATGAATCAGTGGCCATCCCAGCGGTAAAAAATCGTTCGTGTACCAGACATGCGGTTCAGCGGTAGTCTCATCTGATTGCTGCGAGCTGCTCGCCTGGTATTTTTGCGTTATCGTAATGATACACACGTGAAATAATATCCCCTATTTGTCCACTACACAAAATAATAAACCTTATTGGTCAACTAAATTGTCTTCTGAAGAAAATAACATACCCCCGAATCGCACAACGGTATCGCAACAAAGCACCGACACCGCATCGCTCGTGTGAAACCTAGGCCTAATTACATAAGCCCGCAACAAAGTAAGACAGAAATGACAAGAAGGTTTTTCATTGCCGAAAATAGCTAGGATCATTTTGTCTATTTTTTGTTTTGGCGGGAAAATATTCAAAAAGTTATTGCGAAACAAAGCGTTTTTAATAAAGTTAAACGCAGTTTTTGGTTATATAAAACCAGTTTTGGGAACTCAGCTACTAGGCCTAAAGTACATTTTAATAAATAAATAGACACTAATAATATCTGGCCGTGGATTTATGTTAATTTTTCGTTTAGTTCAAGGACAATGTATATAATTGTTAATTGTTTCAAAATCACGAAGTTTCGGGGGCGGAGAAGATTCATTTTTATGCCCAATTATCATACTACAGTATTTCGCATATTTTTTTTACTTGTGTGCAGTACATTTTCAATATAATGAAATTAGTGTTATTTTTTATCATTTTTAATGTCTTTGAATATTCCGGTAAGTCTATACAATACTTTTTATTAACATGACTTTTTATAATTTGCCAATCTTTATTTCGAGCTAATATTTTATTTAAAACTACTATTTCAGGTTTTGGAGATACTAATCAGGTTATTTTCTCTTTATATTCAATGCTGGCATTTTCAAAAATACTCAATAAACATTATTAAACAAATTATTTAAATATTAGTTTGGTGTTTTTATTACAATGATCATTGTTTCCATGTTTTCAGAAAATGGTTCGGAGGGACAATTCTAATGCATTATTTTCGATATGTAAGAATCTTTTCCGCTTGGTGTTAAAAATGTAGCATTTTCTGGCGTATTTGTATGCCAGAATCCACATATTTTTAGAAATGCTTTACTAGTATTTGTTTTTATATTAGTAACCAAAAATCTTGCTAAGAAGATGAATCTCACTTCAGAAGAAATCGTTCCAGGTTTGTTTAACTTGTAAGATGTATATGTATGCAAAAATGTAATTAAAATTTTACTAAAACAAGATCACCTGACAATTAATATGAGACCAATTTTAGATCCAGAGTCAGATTTAAGAAAACAAAAAAACGATGAAATCAAACAGTTGATAGAGGCACTTACTGGTGAGTGAATATACGAATTTTACATGCATGGTTCTCAAATAAAATGTTTCTTTCTGCAAACTAAGAGTGTTTAAGCAACCTACATTTATAACTATTTAACAGTGTAACAAATTATTAACCATCACATTTGAAACTTGCAGAAATTGGAAACAAGTATAATACCTCGGAATTGCAAGAAATGCTTGGTAATAAGTTGTAAATTTCATTAACAAGTATTTTAAATTGTATGGTGTGCAAAACCCTGTCTTATGTTATTCTAGCTGTAATTTATTGGCGAAAGCCATCATTTATTTGTATTGATATTTTGGCTACATCATACATTATAATTTATGGTGCTTCATAATGACGGGCCTTATTATAAAGGACCATTCGCCAAACTTTTTCGTAAAAACAATGTTCATCACTAGATTCGTTAATCGACATTAATAAATTCATTGAAACGTTTCCTGGTTACAGATGAGGTGGAAACTGATGAACAACAAGACACCAATAACATACGTAAATCACATGGTAAGTGACAATACCATATTTATATCTCACAATGCTATCGATATCATTTTTTTCCACACAACACAAAATATATGACATATTCGAGTATTTATGAATTTGTTATCTTGACCTTTATATTGATTGTGAAATCACGACTATGTCGGATCTGGTAACATAGAAGGTTTTGACAGATTTACAGATACATACAATATAAATTGCTAAGCCTCTTGAATTCTGAAAAAAAAATTATCTCCTGGGAACTATATCTCTGAGTTGAAGCGAAACTGCTAAAGGTTAACTCATCGTGAAGAAAGGTTAAGGTGTACTTTTTGTACTCTAATTACAGATCTCATTTTACTTTGATAAGTTTCGTCGTGTGTTTCAACAGATCAGTTTAGACATCCTTGGTATATTATATCTTGTAGTATTGGCAAAAAAAAATGTGGCATTAATATCATATTTTTTGCGCGAAACTCAAATACTTTTGTTTCTTAGTATTTGAATTTTGTTTTGTTGCTACATTGCTAAATCATGCAAACAGGGTTTAAAGTTGGGGAATATGCTTGAGTTTTTATCACCTCGCAAAAGTTGGGAATTATGCTTGAAATATACATGTCAAACAACAGTTTATGCTTGAAATTCCTGCCCAGGTCGGGAAATTTCTGTTCATAGGAAAGATCCTTTATAAAAAAAATGTAAAAAACATTTCTTTTTATTTTCTCAAACTATTTGAAAAATAGTGTGGTAATTGCATGGTAGAGGGAGAAGCTATTGAAAATTTAAGTGAAGAGCCTTGAAATATGCTTGAATTTTCTTCGCCTATAAAAGATTTCAGAACATAAAATTATTACAGTATTACTTTTCTCTGGAATGCAGTGTTGGAGAGAACAAAGAATTTTGATGTACAAAACAGCATTAGAAACTACTGTCTTCAAGAAATGCAGAAAAATATACAACCCTCCTCGCGTAATAAACAAGACCTGATTTACAGTCTGGATTGAGTGACCTCTAGGTGGGCTAAAATGAAAGACTCTTTAAAGCTTTCTAAGCAATGTCATACTGTGGTAATGTGAGGGGACGTGTTATTTAGACATCGTCATTTGAAACTGGACACCAATCCCAAAGGTATCCAAGAACAATGCCAGAAATACTTTCTAGTTTTTGAATCTTAGGTTGTTGAAGACACAAGTTTGGGTCTGCTTTATATGCTTTAATTGTTTATGTTCATTGTGTTAATTAAGGTGGGAAAATGAGTTGGAACGTCACTGCAGGCAACTCTGACATCGAGGATTACGAGACGTACCAAGAGGACGAAAATGCCATTGACCGTGAGTAAAACTCGTTTTTTTTAATGACTTTTAAGCTTTTTTCAGTGTAAAAAAAAAAAACAAGGGCAAAATTAATTTTCTACAAACTTTGCAGATTTTGACATCTGCTCGGATGCACAGTGTAATTTCAAGGGGAAATGTTATGCAACTGAAACTGATGAGCAATTTTGCGTGTAAGTGTTGACTTGATCATAACGATTTTAAAATATTTTAGAATTTATTTATTATTATTTTTTTGAAAATAAAAAAATGCTATTTATTTAATTGTACTTTGGGATTAAAATAGATTTACTACTATCAAAACCTTTGATTTTAAAAGGAAAAGTGGGTTAGGTTCTTATGGGCTAAAATTGATTTCATGACTACCACTAATATATCGGATTTCTGATCAGGGTTTAATAATTTTTTTTTTAAATATCTAGTTGCAATGATTGGACATATGGAAAAACATGCAATATCAGTGCCACAGGTGGTCATTTTTATCTCTTTATAAGGCAAATTCATGGCAAAGAAAAATTGGTATTCTAGGATGGTTTTCTCCATTTCAGGCATCATCATTGGTTTTATGGTAGCGATTTTCACGTTGATGTTGTTATTGGCTGTTGTGGTAGCCATTAAGAGCTATCTGAAATATAAAAATTGGCGAAAGAACAAGCGCTTGTAGGTTGCATACATTTTCATCGTCGGAAAACATTTAGTTTTTTTGACATTATGTTGTTTAATTATCTTAGAAACCGGGAGAATCATGGTCGTGAAACAGTTGAGGAGAAACTTGAATTATCCAAATTGGAGTTCAGATGAAAGAACATTATAACGTTAGCAGTAACATCTGTAAAAAATAATTCCATTTTTCATTTGTAAACATGTGTATGTAGTTCTAGTTGATATCGCATTATCTTTTTTTGTATTGTAGTTACTCTTTAAAGTTGATTTTCTATTGCATTGATGTATTTTCATATTTACTAGAAAAATGTAATCTTTTTAAGTCATTTACTACTTTTTAAACCTAAGGTGTTTTTGTGACATAATTATGCCACGGATAGAATACATTGTAGAGGATCTATTAGTGATTGTACTAAGTAATTGGCATGTGATTAGCTCTGTCGAAATTTGAATAAAGAGTGGTTCTAAATAACGATTATCCAACAATCTAACAAATTGCACCATAATTAATAGTTTATATAATTTTCTTGATATAAAAACATGTTTTTACTTAAAATGCTTCCATTTAAATTGCTGAAAATTGTGAAAATCGCCTATATATCTTTCTAGGAAATATCTAAATGGTCCGACCAACAAATCAATCTACTATGTATATTTTCACAAATTATTATTATAACTGTATTCAGCATTCTACTACATGTATTTAGTATATAAAGTATAAAAATAAGTTTTTCATAGTATGAACTATTGTTTTGTTGAGTTCACCACTGGACCTAATGCTTTCCTGTACGATGAATGTAGGCGCAAGAGGTGGGGTCCTTATTCCAGCTCAAAGTCCCCTGGTGCCAAATAAATCTTTTTTTAAAAAAAAATTGATGTCGAATATGGAAAAGAAATGGATTTCAAAATTCATTGGAAATGCAATGCAAATGCACTTCTTTTCCATATTGGGTGCGAAAAGACTTGCATAAAAAATTGCGAATAGAATAGGGTTGGAAATACAATGTTAGAAGCTCGTACACCACCAGGAGGTGCTGAACCCGAATAATACGAATCCATCGTATTAGTGGAGATTCGAAAAAGTAAATTTCCTAGCAATTCAGCATGAGGTTCATTAAAACGCGAATTTATTGGAGTACGTTGAAAAACCTCTAGAGTCAAATATTGCTAATTTTTAAAATATGCAAATAATTTAAAAAATAACTTATCTTTGATCAAACCAGTTCACACCATTGTGCGTGTTTTCCTATTCATGGAAATACCTGTAAATATTCAAAGGAGCTAATAAGAAAATTGGATTCTTGAAATTTCACCGCATTATCCTTGTGACATTCTATATAATACAAATTTGCATATGGTATTTTTTGACTAATTTTTTTGACTGATAATCAATAACCTGAATTTCTTATTCAAATTAGCAAATCGAATTTCCCCACATAATTGGATCATTGATGCTAACACGAATTCAAAGAGCATTCCCAAATTCAAATATGCAAATCAACTGTTGTTATAAATAAGTGAATTTTTTTATATACATTATCATTTTATCTGGAAACTGTGTTTTAGTACAACGTGTGACGTTTTTATTCTTAACATTTTCAGTGACTTTAATTAATTTTTTGTTCTTCTTTATGCTAGTTTCGTTTTAAATACAAGATGTTGTTAGTTTTAAACTTTTTAATGTTCACATTTGTTTGTGGTAAGTACAAAATATTTCGAAGTTTGTTATATGGCTGCAATCCGTCTAAATAGTGTTTCTTCACTTAGTTTTTCGTGTTGATTTCGGCGTTTCTGAAACTGCAAACTCCACTTCATTTAATCCTTATGGAATTAACTCTTCAGTTGTTTTTGATTCAACCACTTACAGTACAGGTACTTTTATTTCGTGAATACCAAGTAATTTGTGGTGAGAAGGGAATGAATTTTGTAGAACATTCAAATTAAATTTTTAGTATAAAATATTATAGAATTTTTTATTTATTCATTGCATTGTGGAAAGTGATGAGCATACAAATTTACATCAATGACAAAACACAGTTGTGAATGAATTTAATTTGTTTTTTTCCTATTCAATTGCAGGAAATTTCAACAGTTCGGCATTGCCAAGTTCAAAGGAAGAAAATAAATTGGCTCGATATGGATTTGATACCAATTTGGCTGTGGATGACAGAATTATAACTACTACAACTACTCGTCCTGTCTGGCACCAGACTGCGACTCCTGGGTTGGATAATAAAGAACATGCCACTTCATATCCATTTTTCGGGATTCAACCAGGATTTGTAGAATGGCCTTTGGAGGAAACTGCTACTCTGAATTCCACAGCAATACTTTTAAATTCATCTTTAATCGGCAGTGCTACTGGGCGAGTTGCTGAAACACTTCTGCGGAGTTTAGAGATTCCAAGTAACAACTCCACTGCAAATGAAACTCTAGACTTGCCATTGTTGTATAGAGATGAATATATGTATAACTTCAAAGACTTCACTAGGAAGAATACATCAGTGGAACATGTGAATAGTAGCGTGGACCCTGTAGATGAATTCTATGGTTGGTTAGTTGATAAGTACTTGGACGATTGTCCAGAAGGTACGCTTGTTGATCCCAAATGCGCAGTTTTGATCCAAATCGTAGAAGATTCAGTCAAAGCATTGGCGGATTCTAAATGGGAACTTTTGAAATTGCAAAATTCATCAAACAAAAATTCCATCGCCAATACTGCAAACAGTTGGAATGTAACTACCAGAGATCAACATCCGAATGCAACTGCACACCTTAATGGAACTTCTAGTAATTCTACAGCGTCTTTATCTGGAAGCGATCCTTCTGTATTGCCAATTGAAGTTACAAGTTTTACGGGAAATGCCACTGATGTAAAAAATTTCCAGCAACTTCCTCCTGATGGAAGTGTCTATTCTTGCAGCTTTACAGCTGAAATATACAAAGTTTACAGATTGCATCAGTATTATCATCCGAAGGATTATAAGATTTCAAATTTAGAAAAGGAGAATCAATTAAAATTTTCGCAGCTGTACGAATCTCTGAAGGAAAAAATCGATGGTCTAATCGAGGAACATGAGAAGGCGCACGAGGCGCAAACACAAAATCTGGAGACAAATGTTCCAGAAGAAGCCATTCAACAACCTGATGTTCAGAAGTTGGACGAAAGGCTCAATACTTTGAAGGAAATTGATCAGCAACAAGAAAGTCCGCTTAGACATGATGGATATGGTGTAGAGCAAAGCTATCCCAGACCAAACTTTGAGCATGTGTATATCAAGCATCAGGATCAAAAGCGACCAGTACAATACCCGTTCAACTTTCGTCCAGACCAGAATATTTATAGAGATCCTATTCGATATATGGATGATCGATTTAGATTTGAGGAACACAAGCTTGACCAGCTCAGGGACTTGGAGGAATATCCACATAGACATGTGCAGAGATCAACAAATGTCAAAGACAATGTACTCAGTTTGTTGGAAAGAATTAAAAACAAGATGAATACATCTGACTGTAACAAGTCTGTTGATGACAAAATTATTAAAAATAATCCATTGTCAAGGAATGCAACCTTTGGCAGGGAAGACTCTTATAATGAGGAAAGTACAAAGAAACCAGACTATGGCAGATCGGCTGATAAAATTGTCGATGAGACTGTATCAAGAAGGAATGGGTCTTTTGGAAGGGGAGGCTCGTCCTATGAGGAAAAGACAGAGAAACCTGACCACTACAGATCAGCTGACGATGTGACTGCAAATGGAACTGCATCTGGAAGGAATGGGTCGTTTGGAAGGGTCGACTCGTCCTACGAGGAAAAGACTGAGAAACCAGACCACTA
>JAQGAE010004574.1:0-12546 GCA_034696685.1 Julus scandinavius | reverse complement strand
CAACCATACGTCAAAGGAAACACAGCAATAATACATTTTCTGATGGAGCCAATTTGTTTTTCATATAACGTCTATTTTTCAAAAAATGGTAGACTGCTTTGGAAAATCGACAACTACGTGAAAAAGAGGCAAATGGGTATCGAGGGGATCAACACGGTCCTATACAGTGAATATTTTTATTCTGGCGAACCTGGTTACAGGTCGGTTCTTGAAGCAAAGTTCCATCTCAACTCTGTCATCTTTGGTCTTCGATATGTGAAAGGGAAATACGACGACTTTCTCCCAACACAATTCCCACACAGAGCAACCCTTCGAATTCTGGATCAATCCCAAACACACGATGGCAAGCACCTTATAAGGACATGTGACTGCGAAGAACCTCGGTATGACAAATTCATTGAAATAAATCACAAGGACATTGAAAATGTCATTTATTTAAAGGAAGAATGCATTCTAGTCGAGGTAATTGTAGGACCGAAAAAAGCCATTCGATATACATGGACATAGACCAAAAGAAAGTTGTATATTGGATGATGTATTGGAAATTATATTTCCAAAACATCCAAACATCTCATTGCAGGTGGAAAAGATTGAACTTGTGAATGGGAATTGGAAAACAAAGTTAAAACATTCTCTTAATAACCGTTGGAAATTGATATTGGAATTTGCTTAAATGAGGGCTGTCTTAAAATTGATTTGAACGTAATATGTTGGTAATGGCCCCATGGATTATCTTTACAGGAAGTAATAAAGTGACATTTCATCAATTAATGGTCCATTTATCTTTTAAATAACACAATTCAAATAATACAATAAACAAATGTATATTGAAACATTCAAACGAAGCAATGTTTGTGGGCTGTTATTAAAAACAAATTCAGTTCATCTTTTTGGAAAATTTATTTGGAAAACTAAGTTTTAAATTTTATATTTCATATGCAACGTGAACATCTCAAATTACTATCTAGAATACTATCTCAAATTGCTATCACAAATTGTAATCACAAATTGTGAAGAGACATTATTATCTAATCTGAAACTTATCTCACATACTTTTAAATTGCTCTTCACATTCCCAACACTCAAGAACAGAATTTTCAATGACAAGGACTACTGTCAAAAATGGCACGTTCCAAAAGTCTGGTAAGAAGCAATTCATTTCTGTAGTTTTACTTTTGTTTGTATTAGTGTTACTGATGTTTCAACATCATTTAAAGAAATGGGAGGATAAAGTGAAGATACAGATTAAGGTGGATGATCTTCATTTTGTGACCTATGTGGATGACCCGAAATATGCGTGTGTTAATTGTCACAAGTTAGCATTGTGCAATTATTTGGCAGAATGTAGCCACGTGTATTGTGCAAAGTGCCAAGACGATGTCATAGAACATGTATGTGTCGCTGAAGGATGCAAACAAGTGATTACTAAGGTAAAAAATTCAAAGAGTTTGTTTTTGCGATTTTAACTTTGGCATTGCATGGCATAGTAACTTGAAATGTGACATTATGGCTCTACTAAGTCAGATATGTATGAAAATATTTTTTCTCGTTTTGTTTTGTTTTTTAGGAGAAAAAAAATGTAAATTCCAACTTTGCACTTATTTTATCAAATTTCTATCAAAAATCTGTTTATCATTGCTTTTACTTAAAAACTTACATAAAATGCCAACACTTTACTATGCTCAATTTTTCACTTTTATCAAAATATTGCATAACAGATTGAAGAGGATATACAGGTGGAGGAGGAGATTGCGGGTTTGAAAGTATACTGCCCCTTCAAAGATAATGGCTGTGAGGAAGAAATTCCTCTGAAGAATTACTTGGTATTAATTACTAGTATCTAATTACTTGGTATCTAATTAATAAAAATAAACATTAATATTACCATATAGACTACATTCTGAAAACTAATTGCTTAAAATAACCTTAAATTGTTTGCTCATAGGAACATGAGGCAAATTGCACACAGTCACATAAGGTTGGTTAAAATGAACATTAATATTGGAATGTAAAAATTCCACTACCTATAATCACTTAAAATAACCTTAATATAGGAGCAGGAGGAAATTGATACACAGTCGACCAAAGATCTTCTACCCAAAGTATACAAAAAGGTAATTTTGTTTAAAACAATTAAAAAAATAAAAACTTTCTCAACTAAAGTTATACTGTTGTTACCCAGGACAAAACTGCTGAAATGCAAATTGAGACTGATGAACTGAAACTGATTATCGAAACTTTGCAAGGCAAAATCCACCAGTTGGAATATCAACATGCAGATTTGAAAAGCCACCAGGAAATTGACCTGTCCGAAATTAAAAGCGACAACAAAAATTTCAAGAAAATGGTGGCTATGAAGATGGATAGGATTGAACTTAAAAGCAAGAGCAAACGTGAAGAACTGAAGAACAGTATTAAAGAATTGCAATCAGCTAATAAAATATTAGGGGAGGAACTAAAGACCTACAAAAGCCAGAAGCCCCAGGAGGAGTCCCATCCTATGGACATGGAAAAACTTGCACTTGAAAATGAAGGAAGAATTAGTATGATGATGAAGGAGTACACCCATGAAGTGATTCAAAAATGTGACGAAAATATAAATGCAGTATGCGAGAAGATTACAAATGATTTGGAAAAATACTTCAAAGGTTAGAAAACTTTCTGGTACTTAAGTTAATCTATAAGTACGTCTTTGATAACTTGTTAAAAAACTGATTAACCGACAATAACCCATAAATTTTAGTTAATATTTTCTACATTTTCGTAAAATACACTTAAGTTTTCCACTGCTCACTTCAAATACATTAAATGATAACGATATCAATAGACTACTTGATATTATCTATAATTACTATCAAATTGTTTGCTATCAGGTAATTAAATGATAACAATGCCAATCCACAAATAACACATTAAGACTTGTGGTGACTAAAGTACATCCACAATGCACAATATCCAACAGGAGCCGTTGTTTAGATAAAGATAACTCAAAAGTGACTCAAAGAAGGATACAGTAGCACTTTTCTGTAATACAAGTGAGATATAAAATCATGTTTATCTCATTAAAGATAAACATTTTTCTTTGGTATACCGGTTTCGTATTAAAATTTGTACCATGTAATTGTAGTTCCAGTTATATTCAAAACAAGTTTATACACAAATTGTCCCACTTTAGCATTGCTTTCATTACATAGCTATCATAAACAAATTTCAGCTATAATTCTACTATTGTTTTTATAATTTTTCTAATATTTCCTTATGAATTTTTCACTTAATTTCAGATCAAACAGAAGAAATGCAAAATTTCATAAAGGTAAATATGTGCTTTTTCCTGAAAACATATGAAAACAACAATGGTTTTCATTAAAATATGAACCAAATAATCCAAAAGTGTAATAATAACGAAATTTTAGCACCCTAACAACAATTATCAAACTTAGTTATATTTGTAGCAGTGCCAACTTCCGTAACAGAATTATCAATTCTAAAACAACATCAGCAATTTATCTTATTTACAGTTTGTCAAATTGTAATTTTTGTAATCGCTTAATCTTGATAATTTTTCATGGTTCATTTTTTTTTTTTTTTTGAAGTTATCAAAGTTTCCCTAAAACATGTCTTAGCTTAGACATTACTATTTATCACTTCAAATTTCATTAAAATATTTCGCCCTTTGCTCATTTTTAGGATTTGGATTGGAAGCTAGGGTGCCTAGTTGAGACAAATGACAGCCAATTCACAGAATATTCCTGGGAAGTCAAGGGAATTGAGCAACTTATCTCCGATTGGTTGAGTGATGGCATTGAGGTTTGCAGTCAGACGTTTGCCATAAGAGGAGTAGGGCTTCAATGCAAACTTGAGCTTGTATCTTGCAACAAGGATGTTTGCATCTCGTGCAAATTTCAACAAATGGACAATTTTGTGCCCCAACAGCCTCTGTTTTTCAAGCAAAGCGTTTGCATCCTATGTCAAAGCGAAACTGGAGCAAAAAGACACAATCATAGAAAGCATTTCCCAAATTTCAGTGACAAGGCCGATGAAGAAGGACGATATTTGTTCAACAAAAAAACTAACTTTTTCGTTCCAATAAAGCTCTTTGAAGAAGAACAGTATCCTTACACCAAAGGAAACACTGCCATAATTAATTTCCAGATAGAGCCCATTAGTTTTTCATATAACCTCAATTTTTCAAAAAACGGCAGGTTGCTTTGGAAGATGGACCACTTCTTGGAAAAGAGGCAGAACGGCATTGAGGGGATCAACACGGTTCTGTACAGCGAATATTTTTATTCTGGAGAATGCGGTTACAGGATGGTTCTTGAAGCAAGGTTCCATAACTCCGCCATCATCTTTGGACTTCGCTTTGTGAAAGGGAAGTACGATGACTTCCTTTCAAACCACTTTCCTCACAGAACAACTCTTCGCATTCTAGATCAATCCAAACCAGATGACGGGAACCACCTGACAAGGACATGTGACAGCGAAGAGGCTCATTTTGACAGGTTCATGGAAATAAATCACAATGACATTGCAAATGCCATTTATTTAAAGGAAAAATGCATTCTAATCGAGGTGGTTGTAGAATCACAAAAATCATCACATTAGACAAACAAACAGAAATAAGTTGTACATGTTGAACTAACCATCTTTATTACCGTGGCACACTATTAAGACATCATCAATGATCAATGAACTAAGTTGACATTTCCAAAGAAAAGTAAAAATATATTTTTGTAAAAAAAGTTTATTAATATTAATCAAATGAAACTGATAATTGTTTGTAGGGTTTTATCAAAACTTATCTGGCGACATTTTGATTATGGATTTTGTTGTTGAAATTAGGAATTAGGAATGTGCTGAATGCTTGTTTTACGCTATTTAAAGCACACATTTTGATTATTATGTACTTCAACTATGAGTTGAAACTATATATTTCAGCACAATCACTACGAATGAAGTTGCCTTATATGGTTGTTTCATCAAAATACATTTTTTTTAAATAAAACTGACTTTAAAAAAACTGTCCTTGTACAGCGTCAAAGTCGTTATAACGTAGGTAACAGAAGTGACAAGACAATGTGAAGTTTTGCAAGGACAATTGCTTTTTATCAGAACTTCCATAAAATTGTGATATCATTATCATCGATAAAGTATCTAGGTTCTTTATGGAATGATTGTTTGATAATACAAATTTGTATCTAATTTAAGCTCCTTTGAAAAGTGTTTTAACTCGAAAATCAATACTAAAGATTGGTTTACAGTCATGAGCAGTTCTAAAAGTCTAGTAAGTTATTTCCAATATATAAAAAAAACTAAATTGTACAATGTTCTCCAACATTTTTTTACACCGTTTATGATAGAAGTGGCAGGACAAGGTGAAATTGCAGAAAATTATTTCTGAACTTCAATTTGTTGCAAGTGATGAAGATATTAAGAGATACAAGTGCATTGGCTGTGACAGAGTTGTCATATATCATTACATAGCAGACTGTGGCCATGTATACTGTGGAATTTGCCATGGAAAAGTCCATGGAAAGCATTGTTTTGACAAAGGATGTTCCCAAACAATTGTTCAGGTAAACAAGTAAATTCATAACAGCATTAATTGCACGTAATTGACAATTTATCCTTGTTATATTATTTAAGATACGACAAGAAAAGAAATTTGAACATAAAGTTAGCAGTTTGAAAGTTCGTTGTCCCTTTCATAAAAATGGCTGTCAGGAAGAAATTCGTCTTCGTTATTATTCGGTTTGTGGTCAAAAAGCAAAAAGCAATATTTTATTTGTAAAATACTAAATTGGATATGCATAGATAACTAACTAATCAGATGTAGACATTATTTTTGCAAATAGGACCATCAACTAAGTTGTCAGTATTCGACCAAGAAACTTCTTCCTAAATTGTACAAAGAAGTACATGTATGTTTTATTTAAAAAAAGACAAATATATGTATAAGTACAGCGGTAAGTACAGTAACTGATGGAGAAATTATTTTTGCAAACAGGATCATGAAGAAAATGGTCGAGAATTGCACAAAGAAGTACGTTTTTACCCTTTTGACTAGTTGAATATTTTTCGCATTCATTTCACATATGTAAAACCCTACTTCCAGAACAATTTTGATAAGCAGGTTGACAGTGCGGTCAATCAACATCTAAGAAAAACCATTGAGGAGCTGTTGGAAAGGATTAACCAGTTAGAGCAGAAATATTCCAACTTCGAAACCCAGAAAGATATCCAAATTTCCAATATTCACACAGAGTTTAAAAGTCTGAAGAAAATGATGAAAAACACGAGCAAAGAAGTGGAAAAGATACAGAAAAGCTCTGAAGCGCCAGCCTTGATTGCAAGATATGATGAGAAAGTAACTTCTGAATGTACCAAATTGTCGCAGCAAATGGAAATGCAAGCCACAGGTGCGAAACTGCACTACAAAATGCAGACTTTAACAATAATGTCGCTATTTTTTTTAATCATGACATTATTTACTAAATTACAGAACAAATCCAGAAGATGAAAATTCTGCAAAAGGTAAAAATACAGAACCTGCTAAGTAAAAAACACATAAATTAAATGTCATATTTCCTTACTACTTTTACATAATTTTTTTTTTAAACGGGAAAATTCTTCAAAAAAACAACCTTGCCAATATTTAGTAAAACAATGATAACAAACATGTAATGAAAGGACATTACATTTTTTTTTAAATATTCCCAAAGCTTTGCTGGAAAACTTATCATACTAGGTGTAATTTCCACATTCTGGTTTATTTTACAGGAATTGGGTTCAAAACTAGAAAGCACACTAGAGGTCCCAACCAGAAGCCGTTGCACTCAGTACCTTTGGGAAATCAAAAATATTGAAAACTTCTTCCAAACATGGAGGAACGAAATTAAAGAAAGCTTGGTTGTTCATAGCGAAAGCTTTGTCTTGAACGACACCGGATTCCAGATACAGGCCAAACTTACATTAGCCTGGCCACAAACTCCGATACTGGATTTAAAACTCGCCGATCAAAGAATTTCTACCCCCAGAAATCCATTTTCCTCGTACAAGTGCAGCATCTGCATCTTAGACCAGAGTGAAAAGATTGCCAAAAGAGACATCTGGAGATACATACAACCGGACTTCCACTCAGAGTCAGACGGAATTGATTTCCCTTTAGGATTACTGGAGAGAAAAAGTGCCAGTTTTGTGAAAGGCGATTCAGTCCTTGTTAAGATAATACTCGAGCCTGTTCGGGCCTCGTGCCAATCCTATTTCTCAAAGAATGGAAGGCTACTTTGGAAAATTGATAATTACAGACAGAGGAAGAAGGATGCCATGGACGGGATTAATATGGAATTGCATAGCGAATACTTTTACTCGAGCGAAATGGGGTACAGGATGGTTGTTGTGACATGCTTTCACAGATTATTCCTCGGTGTCCACCTTCTGTTCGTGAAGGGAGAATACGACGACTTTCTTAAATTCGACTTTCCGCACCGAACAACTCTTTATCTGTTTTACCAAACCAGGTCTCAAAAAAATAAGAAAGTAAAAGGATCGTTCGGTAGCCAATTCGCCTCGTTCGATCCAATCAGCGAACTTAGATACGAGACTATTGAAAATGCTACTTATTTGAAAAACGACTGCCTTTTATTAGAAGTAACCGTAGAACCAGAGTAGTTATTTCGGCAGTCGAGCGAACAAATACCATCTGAGGTTATTAATTCAGACAAAAACAATTTTCTCGAAATTTGATAGTTTAGGATGTTTGCACGCGGCAGTCATTACTTTTTTAATTTTATTTAATTGTAATGAAATGTTGTCTTACCTTTTAGGATGGTCTTCAAAAGGCACATCAGTTAGTAAGTCTATTGAAGTATTCCCAGGAAATCGTCAAATATAGAGAAGATGGTTAGTTACTTAATTAGCACTACAAAAATATATCGTTAAATGCTAAAATGCTGTATCCAATCCAAGTACATGTATTTGACAGAAAGAAAAATTTAAATTCTTGTGCATCAATTATGTTTCGTACACTTATGATTAATCTTAAAATTCGATTCAATTCAACTCAGTACCCTACTGTAGGCAAACAAATGCCCATGGCCGGTAGACGATCCATACATCAGTAGCGACTTGGACATCATTGTTAAATTGAACATTTAATAAATCAGAAGGGTCAATAGTAAGCTGGGCTATTTGAATATCCTGAATTTAAGTCATCCTTTATTATAACATAGTTAATTCACCACTTTCAAACAACGACATTCGAGTGAATGCTTTATTGCAACATTTGTGTGAATTAAGTGTGCAGGTATAACTGATCAACATACAATGTTTTGCCAGAATTTGGTCAGCAACTAACAAAATGGAACAATATTTTTGCTGGAAAATCTACCAAAAATCTGACCAAAACAAATTTTCCATCACAAGATTAATGTAAAATATACGGAGAAAACAATAACTGGACATTCTTACTTTTCACTTTCGGCATTCTTTTGGTTGAGACGGGTTTTGCAGCGCTTATAAAGAACTTCACTTAGAAAAATAAAAACTAAAATGATAGAAAAATGTTCATTAATTAAAACTAAGAATCAAAGTATTTTGATGGAAAATCTCTTAGAAAGAGAAATTTCTAAAGGGAAAACTTGCCGGCTAACCCAACTCCGACGCAGTAAACGAGAAAGGCGCCGTAAATGTGCTCTAACTGCATAACGGTTCCGTCAATGGTGTTTCCCTGGAACTGGTTCCTTTTCGTGCCTTTTAATTCAGTGTTGTACCATCCCAGAAAGAGACCAAATTCGTATAATTCGCGAATACTGCAAGTTAAAAACTCAATGATTAAAACTCAATCAATGACCGATAATTTGTTTATTGGCTGACGAGAATTAAATGGAAATCTTACATTAAGTCGAATCTTTCGAAGTGTCGAAATCCTTGTCTGGCAAAGAGCGCGTAAGAATCGGTACCGATCGACTCATGGGAAATGCGAAAATGCTTATCCTTCAATGTCCGTAGCAAGAAATAACAAGTGGTCAAATCTGCTACGACGGCATCGTTCTCGCCCACCAACTGCGGAAGGTTTTCAGCCCGTAGATTGACATAACGAAGTTTTTTGCGACGATTGGCTGCTGCTATTATTTTAGCATAAATGGAATTTTTCTTGATCGAATTTTCCTAAAACAGAAACAGCAGCAAAAAGATAAACTAAAAACTCTTTATTTTCTGCACTTCTTCTGCAGAAATTGATACCTTGAAAGGTCCACGTCCATCCATGTTTTTGTTCAGAACTAAATTGACATAGCCTATTTCAATTCCGTGAAGCAAGTCTGTAAGGTCGTTAATTTCCCATTTAGACTTTCCAGAACTGATGGAGGCCGTAAAGGTGCTGTTGTAGCCAACGATCAACATTAAGCCGACACAAAGCCATGTCAGTACAAACAGGTTGAAACTGAAGCAGAAATGGTGGTTCCAAGTTGCTAAAAAATCGCATTAAGACAGAGAACTTTAGGGTAAAATTCTCAAAAAATATGATCAGTTAGACAAACTGAGCTACACTACCATGTCCGAAAAACAGTCTGTAGGTGTGGAAATAACTGTTCTCGAGTCCTTTTGCATTGAACGTGAATACAGAATCTGGTTTCCTTGTGAAATATACCATGATGAGGAAAAGTGGTCCACACAAGAAAAGCAGTAGCAACAACAAGGCCCATACCTGATACCCACATAAGAAAGTTTAGAGATTTTCATAAGGAAAACAACTTATAGAGAACTTTAAGAATTAAATTTGACGGATCTTGCCTTTAGTTGAAGCGGTTGAAAAACCGAAAACATGTAGTCGGACGAGGAGAACGTCCTGCTTAATATGTAATAGTGTTCAGTGAAGTAAGTCATAGAGAATGCGTATTTCTCCAGCAGTTCATTGGTCGCTGGAATCTTTGCAATGGCTAAATCAATTTTCTGAAAATAGTAATAAACGATGACTTTTTTCATTTAACATTCCACTGTTAAAATAAAAAAATCGAAATATTGTACTTTAATAGGAATTATTCATCTTAATTTTTAGATAAACCTTGCTTAAAAACGTTTTCCAACTCACAAGTTCATCCAACATCTTTAGTAAAACATGCCATGTTTCCTTTGTTGTGGCATCTACAGCTTTAATCTTTACGATTTTAGGAGCAAAGCTACAAATGGAAAATACAATTTATTAAAGACTCTTAATCTGGGGACATACGCCATCATTATTAGAACTTCCATCAACCTGATGTTTGTCCTTTTTCCCAAATAATCAATTAGTTTATATTCCAGCCCATTTCCTTGCGATATTATCCCAGTGTGACTGGCATTCACATCGATAACATCAGGCTGTTTAAAAAACACCTCATTCTGAAAAAAGGTATGTCATTATATACCGGTATGCTATATATACAATTGAAAAATGCCTATGAATCAGTAAAAATATATTACATTAATGACTCCAACAGTGATTTTATCAACGATATTAGTGTTATTGAAGAGATCTTGCCATTTCTGGGATTGCACATCAAAGCTGGAGAAACTCACAACCTCGTATTCGTTTCCTATAAAGTATCTGTATCTTGATTGCTTCACAGTGGTTTCCGCATGTGCAATCTCAAACTATTGAAAATGTACACGTTGGTTAACGTTAGCTAGATATGATGATCGACATTTTCGATCGATTTAATATTCATTTTACATTTTCGATTACGGCGGAAATATGTTTGAAGGTCAAGTCAGGGCCACACATTGGCGTTGGGTTCATCGACTTCTGATCATTACAAAATCGCACCGTAGTAGGAGATGTCCAATGACTTGCGATTTGCTGGAAAAATGTGATAAATAAGTTTCTATACTTGGATGAGGGTTAGATACTTACATATTTAGATAATAGAAACTTAAGATAAAAACTAAAATATTTTCAATTGATTAAGGTTAACTGATGCAAGGGTTTGATTACGCTCTTGAAATACTATCAAATAATGTAATTTTGTAAAGTACCAAATTGTCATCAAAGGCTTCGTAAACCTGTCCACAAACAAAATTGTTTAAATTGCTATTTGTTTAATATGATTATTAGCACCTGAAGAAGGCATCAGGTTGAAACGTTGTGAAAACTGAATTTGGTTGCTACTTCACATTAATATGATGAGATCAGTCTTTCTATTTTTGGTCTGACTCTTCCATGATGGCGTAATTAGCCTACGCTGTATTTACCATTGTGAATCCCAAATACCAATGTGAATTGTGGACTACAATCATTATTGCAACTGGATTGGCACTGGTACCATCTGCGACGATATGATCGAGTCCCTGTAAAAATCGATTTTAACAGATCACACAAACATTGCTTAATTCCACATTTTATTTTAAAAAAATATATTTTTTCAATTCGTTAACCAAACTGAACCTCATTAACATGTAGGCCCTACCGCCACTGGATAAAACGTACAGCTTGAAACAAATAAAGAACTCACCAAGTCTATCGTTGTACTGATGAATTTCGCATCGGAGAAAGAACCTTGCGTATCGTCATACAGTAAATACCACCTCGGCTTTCTCGCATCGTCCATAAATTGGGCAACTAGTCCCTCTGCAAAAATTATTTTCATTAATCAAGTATAGTATGTTTGAAGTAGGTTATTCCATGATACCAATCCAATACTGAATTACCATAATTCCTTTCATACAAAAAGACAACTTCAGTACACGATGTCTGCATTTTCTCCAAAACGGGCCCTGAGAAATTAAGAAAGTATGTCAAGAATACAAATTCTCAAATAATCAAAAAAATGGATTTTACAATATTTACCATAATTTACAGACTTCTTTGCTTCTTGGCACGATAAAACAATCAAGGTACCGAAAACTGCATATCTGAATAAGTTGTCCATGCTCAGCAGAAGATTCATCAAACACTGACGCTTTGACACGTACAGAAATTAGGAATTGACGCAAAAATTGCTTTGCATCGATGCATTAAATTATTCAACTTAAAACAGCAGAAGGAAACTTCAATAAGGCAGTAAATTACTAACAGACAGAACAGAATGAATAATTAAAGCAGATTCTATCAGTTTTCTCATTATATGCCTGGCAACCGGTAGGCATTTCCATGACACAAATTTTAAGCGTCTTTACAATTGCAAAACAGCTTACATTTAATAGAATTAAACCCAGTACCCTACAGTAAGCAAATAAATGTCGCAGGGGAGGGGGGAGAACGGTTGCAATCATTTTCAGGAGATTCCTCCTATATCATTAACGGCTTGGAATTTTTCTAGGAAGACCATTGCTAATCACATGCAAAAACAAGGATAAATATTAACCATCAGTTTTAGCACTGAGCTCAGTCTAGGGTTTAAATTGTTATTTCTTGAATTAGTTTAGGCGTTAGTTAGTCTATGTGAAACGAGTTGTGAATTACAAGGAACCCTGGTGAAAAAGACAATAGAGATTCTATTGTTTTCTATTGTTATTTGGAACGTTGTTTTCTATTGGTATCAATAGAAAATTTCTATTGGTTTTATTGGT
>JAQGAE010004573.1:0-12548 GCA_034696685.1 Julus scandinavius | reverse complement strand
CAAGCTATTTTAAACAATTTTTATTTTTATTTAATCTCATTTTGTTTGGCTGTGAGTGTCGTTGCAAATTTTCCCATTGTAAAGGATAGGGTTTCAAACCCCGTTAAAGGTGCGTTTTCACGTGAGATTAACTCTCGCGAGTTACTGATCATGCATCTCGTGTTCCACAAAATTTCCCAAACTTAGCTTTAAACGTAATACCCTAAACATAAGCATGCTCTCACGATTCGAACAATGTTCGTATTGGCGAGTTGCTATCAGTGACCGCTCTCCAACAGTAGCACGCACATTTTTGCACGTGCTACATTGATAACTGCTATAGAGAGCATCTCGAGAGTTTCTCTCACGTGGAAATGCATCTTAATTAACACTTGATGAAGACCAAGCATAATAATGATATAAAAGTTATTTTGTAAGGTTTTCACCGTTTACAGGCTACGTGATTTTCAAGTTGATAAATTCCTGGACACTAGATAGGCCTCAACCTACTCTGATATATGTACATTTTTAAGTTACATACTGTAGAGTGATTTCATCTGACGACATTAACCAACAAAAGCACAAATATATAGCTTCATAAAACACTCCAGTTTTTTTAAGCCGGTGTTTGCTCAAATGAGTCGATGGGTATTATATGTATATATATATTTCTACTCTTGTTGTGGCAATTTCTCGAAAGATAGTTCCGGATTGCGCAAACAGCTGCCCAGAGATTTCGGCAATGCGGCATTAGCCGACGAGACTGTTTACAATATTGAGGCGCAAACTTTTGAAAACTAGATTCCACTAGATGTAACATATAGTTCAAATATATATATATTGAAATCTCGAGAGAGTGTTTATTGGAGGCTCGGCAATTCCACTTATGATTAACCTTATGTTTATCGTGCTTCGGAGGCCCTCAAGAAATCTTTGCTATGCCTGTCTTTTGCAATAATCCTGCACTGTTTACCGTGAATTCTGTTACTTATTTGCTGAAATTAGTACACATGAAAGTTTGTGAAAATGGCTACATCGTGTTACGGCTATGGATGGGTCTCAGATACACACCGTCCATGGACGCAAAAAAAGAGATGTAAGACAGAAAAGAAAAAAAAGCTGTCTCACGAAATGAACAAATTGAAGTTTACTGAGATAACAAATTAGAAATGGATGATGAGTAATTTCGACGGATGGAGACAAAAAAACGACCTCTTCCGTTGCAGGAGTGAATCCTCAGAGACTACGGATGAGTAAACATAATGTGTACCAAGATGAAAAAGAAAGCTGAACTGACGTTGCATGCAAGGCTAATGCACATATATATTCCTTTTTTTGCATATCATGAAAACTTACTGAGATGTATGGCGTTTGCTAACAATATGTATCTCAGCCAATTAAGCGCTGATTTTATGATGAGGATGCTGGCAAAATAATTATAAAAACGCGTGCTGAAATACGCCTCCTGGTGCAAGGCATTCTTCTCTAGGAATGAGAATTCAAAAAGAATTTCTCGTTGGAAGATTCATTATGATGGCAAAACAGTTTTAATAAGCTTTTTGAACTGGCTCGAAACTATTATCATAAATTCGTAACTTTTTTGTTTTTTACTTAAAGTAAATCCAATTTTGCACAAATGTTGATTTCTCATGTCTTTTTTGAACTTTGAACTATGAACTGCTCTTGTGTATGTTCAATTGTCTGTGTGCTAGTGTTTCAATTTACTTGCAAAAAATGGCGTTCAGTGATGAAGAGCGAAACGCGATATTATTTTTACGAAAAACGAAAGGTTATGTGGGGAAAGTGTTTTTAAGGATATTCTGTGATAAAGGATTGGTGGATTGAGCAAACTTTTGCACAAAATTGATTCAACTATGTAAGATCGGTGAAACGCAGAGGTGGAAGTAGAAAGCCAAGATCTGTGCGCACAGAAAATAACATTACCGATGTTAGGGGATGGTTTTTAGCCAAGAAAACCAACCAGAAAGTCATCAAAGTCAGCGTGAAATGTCACACAATTTGCAAATATTACGATCTTATGTTTGAAACATTATCAAGAAAGATGTGTTTAAAAAAAACATCACTATTGAAAGAACGGAAGCCAGTAAACAGTCACGATTGCATCGCTCACGAATACTTCTCTTGAACACTTTGAGTACAAATTGAAATAGCTATTTTGTTCATATGTTTGATATGTTGCCTATATTTGTGAAAAATTGGATTTCCTTTGATTAAAAACAAAAAAAGTTACGAATTTATGCAAGAGGTTCGTCATTTTTTTTGTGGCCACACTGTATAGCTTGATAATTTTTACACTGAGAAGAATACATTGTTGAAATTAGAAAGCATAATTAATAGGCCTGCATGCTAATTAGTCGAGTTTATTTTTAAAAAACATTAACAAACAAAGAAAAGATTTCTATACACAATCAGTGGTTAGAATTTTCTGTATATTACTGTATTTCATCAATTGCAATACCTCCACTAATTTCAGTACCACCAACACCAACAAAAAAGCTTTGATTCTAAGAAAATTTTATTTCTTAGAACATCTTTTCCAATTTATCTTTTCGATTTAATAAAAACAGCAATAGGGAAACTCAAAACGTAAACGAACAATCAGTGGCATTGCGAAGTTATTTGGCGCCCAAGGCAAAACACCAAAATTTGCTCCCCCTTCCCCCCACATCCGCTGTTATCTGGAAAACAACATTGTTTGTATTGCGTTACTTAAAATTAGTGTGAAGTTTTATCAATAAGTAGCTTAATATAGTCCAATAACTATATTTTAATACTTTTGGCGCCCTCTAACCACTGGCGCCCGGGACGGCTGACCCCTGCCTCCCCCTTGTTATGCCAATGGGTATATTTTGAAAAAGATAAGGAAAATATTCTGCTTATGAAAAGTGTTAATTTTGTCATGTAACATCGTTGACCACAGGTATCCAGATATACGATTATTGGCCACATGTATCCAGATATACGATTATTGGCCACATGTATCCAGACATACGATTATTGGCTACATGTATCCAGACATTCGATTATTGGCCATCCAGATGTAGGGAACAGCGATGTTTTTATTTCGCGGGATACTTGTATTTTATAATTAATGAAATACGGTAATTCGAGCTTAAAACAAAATGGTTAGTGTTAAAGAAATTTTCCAAGGGGATTTTCTGACTCCTCCCTTCCCCTCGTCTTGATAATTTCTAATTAATACTATACTAATAATTTCTTTACTACAATAAGCAATTAGACCCAATATTCCCGATACAAATATTTGTGGGTTCAACTCTCCTCTATATAAAGGTAAGAGTTTGTTGTTGCAACAAAGAACCAGTCTTAACGGTCTCTTTTTATATCACTAGAGTGTATTATCAACGGTCCTACTGCGAATGTTTATACACAAAACCGTTTCTTTGTTTAACTCTTTGTTCAGTTAGAAAAAGTCAATAAGATTTAAGCAAGCATTTGGCTTGAAACTGGGATTAAATGAGAAGCTTATGGGTCGATGGTGAAGCACTGCACAATATAAGGCCGGATTTTGCAGCCCCGAATGCCGCAAAAGCCCACTAACCATTATAATTTCATTTACTTTTGTTTACACAATGTTCACGCGGGGAATATCTTAAGAATGGCCCTTCCACAAAAAAAAAAGAAACACTGTTGATTTATTCGTTTTGCTCGACTGCCCTATGTGGTCATACATTTATGTATAAAGCCACGCCATGGCGATAATATTGTCCAGTTTTGCGTGGCGTCCTCTTTGCACAACAATGCCATTGTGACCAAATCTGTGAAGCGACATAAACCCGCTATTTATACGCTAGAAAGCCGAATCAAAGAAGATAAACCGATCTTATACATGACCAAGAATACTGTTAGACATTCGAGTAATATGACTATATGCACTTCCGCAAAGCAGCGCTAGGACAATGAACTGCTTGTAGCCCCCTCGCTTGAAACGGAAGTGGAACTTTTGCTGCCATTGCAACGGTAGTTCAATACGATATCAGCATTGAGACAATTTTGCACACTTTACGGTGACGTAAGAGTACACGTGCACCACTATCATAACACAAAAATGTATTTTTAGATCAAATTTTCCCACATGTACATTGAAGAATAATGCACTTTCTATGATCGCATAGCATCATAAAGTAGATCCTCAAAGAAAGTGATGATAAGAGAAAAATCGAGAAAATCAAATCTAGGATATTTGATCTAGGTTTCACATTCACGTCGCCATAAAGGCAAATTGATCAGTGTGAAATCATGCTATAGTATTTACTAGGGCATTATCCCACTCATTTAAAAAATAAATGGTTACAAATTTGTACCCTTCAAACATTATGCTGCACAAGAATTTCTACTTTATTATTTAGTACCTCTCCACCCCCTCCTTTATATGAATATTTGAATATTTCCAGTGATTTACGGCATAATATGTATCTTTTAAGTATTTCAACCAAGACCGTATATGTATATGGGTGGATATTTGGGGATAGATCCCCCTCCCCGAAATACAAGAAATTTTACAAATTTCAAGCAAAATCGGCAAAATATGCAAATTTTCTGCGTAATAAGTGAGATTTTTCGGAGGTAATTATTATTTTTTTTTTCAAGTAAAATTGAGATTTTTTGTTTTAGTATGGCAATTGTTCAGCGTTTAAAGTGAAAATTTATTTCTTAGGTGAAAATGCACCTTTTTAAGTAAATGTGCGGTTTATAGATAAAAACGCAATTTTTTTACATTAAAAGTGCTATTTTTCTACTCTTTAAATTCAATTTTTTGCATTAAAAGTGTGATTTTTCTGTTTTAATAAATGCAATTATTCTGTGTTAAAAGTGAGTTTTATCTTAGGTAAAAATGCACCCCCAAAATATACCCCAAAACGTGATGACACATATGGTCTTAAATTCAGCCACTCAAATTATAACACTTTAACTTCAACAGATTTGTGTATACTATTACGTAATACTATTTTATTGATATTTCACCACAACCACTTGAAGATGGAAAGAATTATTTAATTTATGTATTTTATAAATTTATAGTAACTTCTTTAAATTTTACAAAATCCATGAAACTAAATGTATTTTAGTCAAAATTGGTGGCTTTGTGTTAAGCAAATATGGGTAGTGTATTCTATATTGCATTACTAAATGTGTGGAAAACATTAAAGGTGCACTAGTACATTTTGATATTGTACTCATCTCCCCTTCAGAAAAAAAAATAAAAAAACGAAAAAAATAAATGGCGTAACGGCCTGAGTCCTGTGGAGCCGACTTCTCACCTCATATTGTACTTTCATTAAGTTGTGTTTGAGAATACCTATTGAAATGCTGAAATGCATATAACGTTAAGCGAATTGTTTTTCCACACCTTATTTATGAACTATATACCCATTTCGTTGCATATGTTTTTTGCACAGATGCGTGCTAGACCAGATAGGTCTTCCAGACATTGCATTACAGACATTAATTATTATCCTTCATTTATAATGAAGTAATATAATAACTTTCCATAGACAGTTGGCATAAAAAATGGACAACTCAAGTATTTTTGCATGGTAATGCATTATATTTTGATGTATGCTGCTCGTTTGCCCCTTGTCATTCTTCCATTTCAGTTTGTCCAATTTGATCAAATGGAATTTCTCAGCAACCAGCCCTTCACATTTCTGTCAGCAATAAGCATGTAAAGAAAGAAACGAATTTCCCTATTTTCAGAAAAAAAAATCGGCGGGCAATTTGTATACGTGAATGCATCTTTTGTAAACTTGCCCCTTGCAATTTTAGTGTAGAAAGCTGAGTAAGGGGCGTGTAAAGGTGACGTTTATAGACAATTATGTTCTTTCGTTTACAATTGGTACTTGTTTGTGTCAGAATTCTCATGACAGTTTCCGCAGATTCACCTTATTAAAGGGAAAAGTGTCAGGAAGAATATTGATGATTTCTCCTTCCTGGAATGTTTTTTATTTATTTCAATTTTAAACCAGGCACATATGCATATTTTTCAAACGCAAAAATATATCCCAGTTTTATGGAAACAGGATTGTATGGAATGGTAAATTTATTTACAAGAAATCATCATTTGAACGCATTGTTTGCTTTCTCTGCATTCTAAGAGGTATTTGGAATTAAAAAAATTAGTACATGTCATAGTATCTACACTTCATAAATACATATAAGCATTAGCTTTTGTTTAATGTAATTGTCAGCCTTGCTTTTATCTACAGTTTGTACAAATGATATTGTACAATTAAGAAAAACATTTCAAAGAAATGTGCTAACCATTTTGCATGTCAACAAACACATTGCGCATACATGATTAGAACACTGGATTAGAATAATATTGAGAGTGATTGTTTTAATTTTAGATTTTATTGATTAGAATATTAGAATATTTCGAATGCAATATACAATTGTATATTCTTTCACATGCACTTCTTGAACAGTAATATTATAATACTGCGCCTGGGAATTATATACAGTAGTATTCTAAATATTAAAACATTGCTTGTTTACATGAACTGAAATGCACTATTGAACAGTTACATTGTCTAGACGTTTTTAATTAAGACACGCTATCAGTATAAATTTGGATAATCATCGTGTTCATTAAAATTCATCGATCAGTAATTAGAGCATTATCAGATAATAAAATAATACATAAAATGAAGTTTGTTGGAAGAAAGGGCGCATTCTAAATGTATATTGTAGATTCAGATAATATTCATGTATAGTTAATATGGTGCATTTTACACACTCCCAAGCAAGGCCATATATATTAGGAGGGGAGGGGGGAGAAAGAGGGGGTATCTTGATTACAGATGCCCCTCGAAATCCAAGAAATTTTTCCAATTTCAAACCAAATCGACAAAGTATAAAAGGGGAATTGCACTTCTGCATTAAAAGTTTAATTTTTCTGCTCTAGAAATGCAATTTTTCTGTTTTAGAAATGCATTTTTTCCGCGTTACAAGTGCAAGTTTTCTTAGGTAAAAGTGCAACCCTAATTAATCGCAATTATTTTGCATTAAAAGTACAATTTTTCCTGGGCCAATTCTAAGCTTGACTCCCAAGATTCTGGACCCTATCCCCTCTCCCCCCAAATGTGAAAACATATACGGCCTTGCTTCCAAGCCTTTGAATGCATGGCTTTCTAGAAATACAGTTACATTCGCTTAATAACTATATCAGCAGTTCTAGAAATACGGATTAGATATAAATTGTGTTTTGTTTTGGGATTTCAGTCAGCTTTGCATTTCCTTGGCTCAGGTGCAATATGTTGGGATTTCAGGCGCCGCATTCCTGCACATCTCTCATAAAAATATTTGTCTGCCAACTTTGTTTTGATCGATTTTGAATTGGAAAGCGCCAGCTGCGATAAACATCAGCTCAGTTCTGCTACATTTCAGTTTTCGCTGTTTCAACCGGCGGATAATCTTCAAGTTTTATCGATTGCGTTGAACGCCTTCTAACAGGCACCAGATGAAACCACCTTAGACATAAAAACGACCAGAAATCGTTTCGTGAATCCAATAAAACCGTGAAAGGCAAACTAGCCGATGCCATACGAAACAATATGGCAGTGTTTATATGTATACCGATCATTAATGGCGCCAATTTAAAGTCACGTGACGCCGACGGTTGCTAAATTGAACGGCCCGAGAGATTCCGGGGACCTTATGTGGGCACGCAGGTGGTTTCCCGATGCCAATATTGGACATTTTATGTACTGCAAAGAAATTTCATCACAGAATGTTCGATCTTCAGCTGCGTCTGTGCTACAATACTAAGGTCATAATTGTTGCCCTTAATAAAAAATTAACTTACGTCTATATTTACAGAAGTCAGATTTTTGGGTTAAAAATGGTTCATCAATCTCGTATTTCTTAAAAGTTGAGTTGGGCGCAGACAGGTTTCAAAACTTAATAAGTTTACACACTGCATGTTAAGGTTAGCATGTAATTAGGTTAGGTTATGCTAAAGTACATTATTAATGTAATATTGCTTAAATAGAAAAAAGGTTTTTCAATTAAGTGCATTTTATTTACATAAAGGTATAATTTACGTACCTTTAATGCAACCTAAATAAAGAGATGTGTATAATTTAAAAAAAATATCCCCAAACTATTTAGAATATTAATATATTTTATACAACGTTGATTGAACAACAACCTTTTGGAAGCTCGTATAATTAGTTTACAGAATCTATGAAATATTCCTGTAGTTTTATAAAGTGAATGATGTATATATACCATATAGTATATACATGTAGCTAATGTAGTTTACATTTACTAAATCGAGACTGAACATTTTAGTAAGGGTCTCACAATTTGATCCAACAATAATTCTATATTGATTAAATATAGAATTGGATTTGCTGAGTTAAAATTGAATTTTATTTAAAAAACATTACACGACCTATGACTTTAGAATATATTGGCTTTTCTTTGTTAATCGATTTTTTTTGTAGATTTTTGTTCATATACTTTCATTCGAAGAATTTTTCTTTTCCATATTGTTACTATACGTACAGGTATATACGTCGTATATTATAGTATATTATATAGCGAATTCAAAGAACTCTGTGAATAAGGGTTTGGGTTTTGGTTATATTTACAGACTTGATTCGCTTTATTTTTGTTATTTTTTATTTATTTTTTGTCGAAGGGGGAAAAACTTCTAGTTTACTTACGTTTCTACATAAATAATTTAAGACGATTATACATTTTTTTTAAAGAATTTTTTGTACGATACAATTCAAAAGGATTCATTGAATTATTAATATTCGTAACTATTTTGAAAAAGATATTCATTACTCCACCTTTGTAAACATCAATTGCATGCAAAGCAACATCAAAGGGCAGTTTTTTTTTGATGTCGTGTAGGCTTTATTAGACATGTCTCTCTGGCATTCTGCTCTCTGGTTTAAAATGGCTAGAGTTTGAAATCTAGGTTCCAATTATAGGTAGTTTTCAGCGAAACTCGAATGCAATGAAAATGTTAATAATGCAAATTATTAACTCAATTCTATTGCTGAAATACTCATGAAATGGTTTCCTGCAGATTGTACTTAATTCCTCCCAGATCCTAATCTATTGAATTTCCCTATACGATGCAGCTTTCCCTATTTTCCCATACATTCTGCAAAGGCTAAACAATTGCTGCCAACTTTGTATTACCCACCCCAACCTCCTTTTAAAAATCAATGTTTGTAAAGATATACGCAATAAACTTTGAAATATCACGAAAAAGAGATAGGCCCACCGTCGAATAAAAAAAGAGGACGTTTTATATTCGATGATGGAGTAGTTTGCAAACGGGAAATGACAACTGTAGATGCTTTTTGAAATCAAATCGACGTAAAATTTGAAGGCCTAAACCATTTTCATAAATAACCCGAAATAAATGTGGCGACTATGGCTACGTCAAAGGCAAGCCTGAGTGGTACATGTACGAGTAATTGCTTCGTAGATGAAGAAATTCAAAAGGGGAAATCGAAATTCCATAAAAACGAGCACAAGGACACAGCCATTTGTATATTTTGGTTTATCTTGCCTTTTTTTTCGACTTCCTTAAAACTTAGAGTGGCAATAAAAAGTTTGAAGCCATATTGGGCTTCATTCAAAACTTTGATAATGCAAATGATGGAAAGATGTTTTACATACGTTGCTTGAAATACTTTACTCTCCATAAAACAAGATGTTTGGAATAAATTATACCTAAAGTTTATCTTAACCAGTGGAAAAAAGAGTTCCAGTGCTGGAATTATATGAAAACGGAAATGCAGATGATAATAGACATTTAACTGCATATTAAATGCGCATCAAGTTATCATTTATTTACATTTCTAATAATTACCATGTAGTCTATGATCTTCAAATAACTGAAGTAGGGATAATTAAATATTGATAACACATTGTCTACACAATACATTATTTGCATTATAAATACTACCTTATAGTTAACACTATAATTGAATATACTGTCTGTCGTATGCAATATACTCGTGCTTATAAAATGGATATTACGAGAAACATTTAAGTTTGACCTGGACTGGATTTTTTTTACAAAAAAACTACAACTGATAAAATACAGGTTTACTGTCCATGTGTGCAAGCATGTGTTTTAAATGAAGCATCCTTACACATATTAGGGGTACTCAAACAAACCCCAAAATTTTAAATTTTGCATATGTCTACGGTCTAATCAGTTAATTGGGGCCATTGTACATGTGCTGACCCAGTTTTTAAAATGACGCCTTCTAATTGGCTGGACCTACTGCAATGGGACTTGTAGAAGTGCTGGAGATAAAATGAAGTTTTATCTTGGAAGGCCTGTGCAAGCTGCATTTGTGCCCATTTCACAAAAGACACTCGACTTATGGATCTTAGCAGAACTACTTGACTCTAATGCGCATGTACACCATATATGGTCCAAATGCAGATAGCCCAACTGCCCAAGTGAATAGTTTGCTTGAATACCCCTACTGTAACGGCGCTTCATTTCAATGCTGTTTGGATAGTCTGTTTCATTCAGTTGTATAATTTTGCTAACATGTAGCTTCAATTTTGCTAGATTAATATCGGTTGGAAACATATAACGTGCGCATGTGCAGTCTTGTATTACATATTTTTGGTTTAGATTTGTATTTCAAACCCTTATGCCTGTTTCATACTGGACGACTTTCGCTCAAAAAGCACAAAAAATCGTCTGCCAACTCAGGAAGTAGAGGCTCGCGCATGTGCACTAGCTATTGATCGCAGCTCACATGACGTCACGAAAATCCGCCTCGACATGCCGGATTCATAAAGCACTTTGAAAGCGCACAACATGGCGGCCAGCAAGAAAATACGGTAGAGGTGACAAATAAAACGCCATTAGCAGGAGCGCCGATCTTTCCTGCTTTCGTGAGGTGCGTCAGGTGTGAATCAGCACACAATTTCATCTGGAATGCGCGAGTGATTGTTGATCGTTGATTGTGCGCCACTTTCGTCCAGTGTGAAACAGGCATTATAGTTTAAAAAAAAAGAAATTCAGAATTTTAAACTTGTCAGAAGTCTCTGAAATGGGCGTTTTACTTGTTTTACTCTGAACAGATTGCCAAGAAGGTCATCAATGGCAAACCGTCATTGGCTGCTGTTGGCAACCTTTCGCAAACTCCATACCTCGACCAGCTGGCATAATCTGTCTTGTTAGCATTGCGCAGGTATTTGCTGTATAATTGAATCCTTTAGACCGGTCGAATCCAATTGGTTCCATAGGTAGAAACCCATTTGAGTGAAGACGTGCTGACTGGGGTAGGTTATGCGTTTGCTCGCAATTTAATAAAGAATTTATGTGAATATATATTTGCATATGCTCACGTAGCATTCTGTTTTTTTATTCACCGAAGGGTGAAGCTTAGCTACAGTGCAATTTTACAGTAGTAAAACAATTGCTATTTCGATTGGCATTGTGATAGCTGGGCAACGTTTGAATTGCCGTATTCTCTATTCAATTCAACTCAGTGTGTCTACAACTTTAGTGGTCGTTAGGTTTAAAATATGGGAAACAAGATGTGAATTACAAGAACGATTAAAACGATTGAATAACACCATAGATAACTGCACGCGTCTGGACCTCAACGTGTCCCAATTTAGAGAGTGGAGAATTTCTGTCCCACTCGTGGAATGTTGGTAATCGCCCTTAACCAATCCGATTAAAGGCGCGTCTCCACCAAGTTGTACATAAAAAATGTACGTACATGCACGAATTAAAACAACTCAAACCGTGTACGTACATACATGAAAATGTTTGTGAAAGTGTCTCCACCAAAAATAGAGAACACGTGTGTAAATGAACGCGTGGGGACACATGGGTGATTGTTGCTTCAATTGAGCCAATGACTGAGCAGAGCCGACGGCATACATTTTTCCCCTTTGATCTAGACCGCCTCCTGAGCAATCGTTCAAATGTACGATCAAAATACACGATTATACATACAAAATGGAGGCTGAAACAAACTCGTATGTAAGTACAATGTACGTTTTGGTGGAGACTCCCCTTAAGCGATGTAATGCTGATATTTATAATAATAAATATTAAAAAATTTAAAAATAACGGTCAACAGCACCCTGTATTCCCAGGCAGTCACCCATCCAGGTACTGACAGAGCCCGACGTCGCTTAACTTCGGGGATCGGACGAGAACCGGTGTTTTCAACGTGGTATGGCCGTTGACAATAGAGCAGCTTAAAATTGTGGAGTTATGAAGTGCAAAGCGTGATTTTTTTGGCATAAATTTCGTTATCCAGCACCATTCAGCCCAAACTTATTTTAAAAAAAAATACAGTCAACAATCACGATCTGCATTCGTTGGAAAATTTACATTTTGAAAAGTTGTTAAGCCGGGTCTCCACCAAGACGTGAATGTACGTATAAACACACGTTTTTACACACATACGCAAAAAAGTTTGCCCTCGGGGTTTGTTTCAGCCCCCATTTTTTAAATATATGTAAATATCAAAATTGTACAGCTATTAAAGACATTTAATAGGTGCACAATTTTGATATTT
>JAQGAE010004572.1:0-12549 GCA_034696685.1 Julus scandinavius | reverse complement strand
ATCCTTGTTTCTGGAATCTCAACCGGTGGTTCCACTTCGTCCTCGTTTTCTTCCTGAATTTTACATAGTAATATTTCCATCAGTTTTAGACATTTCTACAGTTAAGAATCCAAATTATAATCTTTTGAGCAATCCCCGAGAATTCAGGTAGAAATACTGCCTCGATACTCTGTCGAGTACTGGTAATTAATCCAGTTACTCGACACCCGACACTAGATTCTAAAACGTTTTTTTTGCTTAGTTATACTACACTTTTGTTGATTATTTAGTTCCATGTACTAAATCTTTTGAATAACCATTCTCGCCAAAATTTTCCAGGAATTAATGCTATTAAAAGTAACCATCGAAAAAGAAATCCTTACGTCATGTTGCATTGGTGCAGGGGATCCCCTTGCTGATCCATCTTCAGCCTCTGCATTTTCATTGTCATGCTGCGAACCATCTTCATTGGCAGCTTTCCCTTCATCATCGCTTCCAGAGCTAATGTCATCGGCATCCCCAAACAAATTTTCCGCAGTATCCATTTCTAAAGAGATAACATGATTAAAGAAAACCAATTGCTCTTGCAGAAGCACGGCTTCCAGTTTAAGGTCTCACATTCTTTAGGATACACAGCTAGAATACTTACTGGCTTGATCGTCATTTGGTTTGTCATCATTTTCATTGTCCGAACCTGCGTCTGAGCCATGCGTGGGGGTTTTCCCTTCGGCATCGGAAGCCAGTCCCCCAGCCTCATCATCCGACTGTTGGGGCTGTGCTTCGGCATCCGACGCCTGTGCCTCTGCCTCATCGTCCGACTGGTGGGGCTGTGCTTCAGCTTCCTCGTCCGACTGGTGAGGCTGTGCTTCAGCCTCTTCGTCCGACTGGTGGGGCTGTGCTTCGGCCTCCTCGTCTGATTGAGCTTTCTCAGACCCATTGTCAGAGCGTTCTTCGTGGTCGTTCTCAGACTTGTCTCCAGCCTCAGATCCGGCTTCTTCTCGTTCCGACTCTGCCCCACTGGCGTTTTGATTGTCATTGTCCGAATGCTCTTCCGCCATTTCCTGGTCAGAATCCGCATTTTCGGCTTTCTCGGGCTCGTTATCCGAGCCAGATTTCTCCTGTTCGTCATCTGAAGCGGCAGCGTTGGACTTGTCGTCCTCCTGCTCCTCGTTGTCAGATTCCCTGGCGTTGCTGGCCCTCTCGTTGTCCGAACCACCTTCCCCAGCTTCGGATCCGGCATTTTCATTGTCGGAACCAGATTTATTAGATGCAGGCGAACCTACCTCCTCGTCTGAATCGTTCTGATGGTGGTCCGAATCATTTCCACCGGCTTCCGAAACTGCTGCATTGGATCCTTGTTCTTGATCGCTACCTTGGTCCTGGTTCTCAACGTTTTCATTGCCCGATTCGGCCTCGTCGGATCCCGCATTTTCGTTCTCGTTCTCGGACTCCGAGTTCGCCGCAGCGGGCGATTCGGCTTCCTCGTTGTCCGAACCTCCATTTTCGGCCTCAGAATTTTCATTTTGCTCCGGGGAAACTGCTTTTCCACTAACAGATTCTTCGTCGCTACTTCCAAACATTTCACCAATTTCCGCCATCTTTAAAAGAAAAAGGAACGGTTTTTTTAACGACCTACACCTATCGAGCAGTTGGCTCCTGAATGAACCAATAACAAATAACGTGCCACTCTTCACTAATAGCATTGATGCAGAGTTTTCCACCAATCAAGAATGCCAGGCCTATCACGTGACCATTTTGCAAAATATGGCGGCAAATTTAAACCAAACATGTAAATTATCGCAAACTTCTCAGAGTAGCGATTGTTGTTGTTTTACGAAAACAGTTTCCATTACCTCTATAGAAAAAGGTTTTTATTTCTACCTATCACTATAAACATAATATCATCGATCCTTATCGATCTCATGAACCCATTGGCATAAAACCAAATAAATATATAGGAACTTTTCGCCATTTTCAAAAATAGTGTGTTGTGTATTTATCAATTCATAAAGATATAAGAGGAATACAAGGAAATATGAAACGAAATCTCCGTGTATAATTTTAAGGTCTGTTAGGTTACAAAGTATTAAATGGAGAGCAAAACAAAACCTCATTCCAGTGACATAAACCTGAAATTTTATCTGCTTTAAAAATACTGTGTTGTATATTATCAATTTATAAAAATTGGAGAGGAACATAAGGGAATCTATAAAGAAATTCTGTCTAAAGTTATAGCATCTGTTCGATGACAAACTACCAAATAAATAGCAAAACTAAACTTAGTTTCAGTGGAATAAAGGGTCAAATTTCACTGCTTTAGTCTACTCATGGAGTCCTTCCAAGAAAACAGATTTAAAAAAAAAGAATCCTGGACATAAGCCCAAAGGGACAAAAACCTAAACTGACCTAACCTTTTTTGATAGTCAAATTACACTTTGGGCTTATGTCTGGATACTCTGTAGAAGTCATTGATACATGCCAAAACGTGCATTTGATTACACTTTTCATTTGAAATCCAGCATTCCTAGGTAAACATTTTTTTCCCGATATGCATGTCATCTCTGCAGACTGCATCCATTAATCTGATAACATCCCAGAATCTGGTAATATCCCAGTTCTGGAATGTATTCTACAGCTTTCTTCGTTGGCAGCTAGATGGCGCAAGGGCTCTTCAGGCGCCAACGTTCAACCGACCGTTTGAAGGAAAAACTTGATTTGGTGGCTATTTGCGAAAAAAGCGAAGGGGAGGAGCGGTCAACTTAAGTTGAACGTCTCAACATGGACCACCCACAACAAGTTGGGGAGGGAAAAAGAAAAAAAAGATTTGAGTTTGCTCGAGAAACCCCCTCCCATCTTCACTTTTGGGGAATAAAAGGGAGGCCCGTTTAAATTTCAAAATGGCGGGGAACAACGGAGTGGTAAAACTCCTGGAAAAGCACAGGAATTCTGCCCTTCTCAGGCGTCTGGACGTCAACAAGTTGTTGCCCACTTTGGTGCACAAAGGTGTTTTTAGCGTGGAAGACGAAAACAGCGTGTTGCGTGAAAAATTGCAAATAAAAAGGACCGAGGTGTTCTTGGATATCGTGCTCAAGAAAGGTGTCAGTGCATTTCGCGAGTTTTGCTCAGCATTGGAGAGCGTGGATCCGATTTTGAAATGTTTGCTCCTGGATGGCCATAACCCAGTCGGTAAGTGCTATTGTGGTGGCGCTACGGTGTTTTAGCGATAGATTTAAAGGGCGTAATTAGCAGGACTTCAAACGCTGCTCACATCCCCAAACAACAAAGCCCGCGTCTCAACAACATGTGAGCTTGGGAGAGCGTAACGGACGATAAGGGAACCAACCACCTGTTCAACCATACCTCGGAATCTCACAATTAAAATCTAATCAGTTTTTTAACCGCCGTTTATCCCTGGATTCAGTTTGTGTGCTTTTTAAAATTCCCAAGCTAGTAGTTGTTTACGAACGGACATTTAAAAGCGCATGGCTGCCAAAAACAGGTTCCTTTACACTTTCTTCGGGGTCATTATCCCGACGTCTTTCTAAAGCTGGTCTTACGAATACAGTGGCTGGGCCAAAAGTTGTCCTTAAAAACTGCATTATTTTAAACAGGGGTCGGCAAACTTTTTTTTTTTTTTTAAGAAGGGCCATATTGGAAATCTTGTTAGGCATTGAAGGCCAAATGATCCCAAATCATCTATTAAACTCGACTAAAGTAATTTGTATTTGAATTGGTTTGTTGAAGTGGTGATGCCAAAAATGTTGCACAGTACAACCCCTCTTAAGCGGCTCTCGGGCTTAACCGGCTGTGGATTAAAATCAATTTGCATCTAAACATTTTTTTTTCGGAAGTCATAAATGTAAAATACTGTAAATACCCTATTCATACAATACAAATTGCATACATAAATTTCTGAAATGCATTAAGTAATAAAAATCGGTATATTGGACACATTTTTGAAAGATTAAATTATTTACAAAACAAAACAAGGAATAATTTTACAAATATTTGAATTGTTAATCAATAGTATGTAAATAATAAATTAAATATATCACTACGTGTATTTTATTAAATTAAAATAAACTCCGGATTAACCGGCTCCTTCATTTAACCGACCAGCCTCCAATCTCAACTAGTACGATTATTATAAGCAAAATGTTATGTGTGGGGATCATAGTGCTTCGTTTTATGTTTATAAATTAAGTTTTAATTAAACTTAACATTAGAACTGCTAATCAAGTAATGGTAATACTGTCGCAAAAAGTTGAATTAATGTCCACTTTGCAATTTAGCTAGGTTTTAGTCAGGTATTTCAAATTTTTATTTTAGTAAACGTGTTATTTTTAAATAAGCGGCATCTTTACAAAAAACAATAAAAACCTTCTTTTGAAAGAATTTGTCATAAATTATTCTTATATTTTCCATTCTCAGTTTAATTATACAGATTGAAGTTAGCGACTTGTTAAAGCTGAGTTAATTTTTATCCCATCATAAAGTTTATGCATGTTATTAGTTATTATAGAACTGCTACTATCAACTAATTGACGATTAAATTTATCCGGACTTTATTTAGTGCAGTCGGTCATTAAAATTCAAAAAGGACGTAATTTCGCTTTCATGCATTATACAGTTATGTACATATATATGTAAAACATTGGTATATCCGTGAAACATTTTTTTCAAAATGCATTAATTTGCAGGTATACCTTTATTTTCAAAGTTGCACTAACGTTCACATTCCATTATCTGGACATTCTATACATGGTTCCACCAATTAGCAGACTGCCAGTTAGTCAACGCTTAGTAAAATTACAAGGTTTTTTTTTTTTTTTTGGTCTCATTCACATTTTCCCTGACTTCTGAGAAACATTGGCATGTCATAGCAAAACCCAATATTCTGTGGCTATTTTCCGAGTGAGTGAATGGGAATGTCTCCCCATTTGCAGTGCATTTCCCAAAACATGCATGCATCGCCTGCAGAAACCGTTTAACTTTATATTTTCACATCATTTTTTTTTTGTTACAGATTCTTCAGGAAATAATAATAATGAAGATAAATTGGCTGCACATTCCTTGAAATTAGGCCTGGAGTTGGCATTGAAAGATCGTGATTCCGTGCTGAGGGAAAACGCCCAGGCAGTGAAGGAAAGGGACAGCGCACTGCGACATTTTAACGAAATGAGACAAGAACGGGACAGAGCAATTTCAAACTTAGAAATTGTCAACATAAGGAGCAACAATAAAAGGTATTACCCACTTTTATGCCTTTCTATACGAGTGCACCAGCTTCAAAAAGCATTAGAAATAGACCAGAAACATATGCTGCACTCTATGTGGAAACAACTTTCAATATTCATAACTGATAAAACGAAATTTACGGTTTGGGCATGACAAAGTTCCGGATTTCCGCCAAAGCAGTGATTTTTGTTTTTGTAATCTATCAAAAATTCCCAGTTTTGAAATTTTATTTACAAGGAACAACACTGGATACAGTCTCACAATGCATGATCAGTTAGGGGCACCATAGATATTTGCAAAATATTGTGACTGTAATAATGAATAATTTCGCAGTAGACCTGCGCAGAACTGATGTGCAGTAGACCTGTGCAATAGGATATATGATATGATATATTTTTAACTAAAATTTCTATTTATGTAGGTTCTCGCTTTCACCAACTACCTTGATGCATGATCGTCACATGCACCAATTGGGATTAACAAACCGGAGCATCAGCACACATTTTGTGGCACCACCACCCCCACCACCGACAGCGTCTGCAAGTAGGGAACCGGATAATCTGGTAGGGAAATTACCAATAAGTTGATAAATTATAAAATCAATTCTATAGATGTGTTTCTATCTCATGCTCGAGATAAGTTTGAATCCTTGGTGAATCCCATATCCCACCTTCTGCATCGTGGGGTTGTTATCCTAAATTCCGAAATATGCTTAGTCTGGTTCAGCGCCCCCTTGTGTCGTTTGAGCCTTTAGAATGGCATTTCCATAAGGGCCACATACGTTTACTCCAGAAACAGCCATTTTTAAGGAATCTGCATGGTTAGTTAACGATATCTCATCCCAATGACTCGATAATTTTGGATAATTAATTTTTTAGAAACCATCATGGCATTTAGAAGTTGCTTAACAATTCCAGCCATGTGAGTGTGGACAAGACAATAGATGTAGCTGCGCGTGTAATTTGCAAATTTCAAAGTGGACTAATTATTTCCTAAGCGAACGGACCAGAAACAACAAAATTGAAGTGTTAAAAGGGTTCGCTGATTATTTGGAGGATCTAAATTTGCATCTGCCCAATTTGGCAAAGCTCTGCAGCAGAGAAATTTTAAAAGCTCCTTCTCTCCCCGCTTTAGGAAAACATGTTGCCAGTTATGCCACACTTAAACGGTTAAGTAAACGACTAGATACCTCCATTAGCGAAGTGTTTGAAATTTCCCCGGCATTGCCATTAAGCACATAGTTGCCATCAGGAAGCGTTGCCACGAATGGCAATTGCATGTACCATGCAGACTGAATTTAGCAATAACAGACAGCCTGGCGAACTCAAAAAAATGATGGGACACTGGACATTAAGATAACACCACATTCTTCCTCTCCAGGCTATTGCAGACAGTTTTAAAAGCCCCACTGATTTTTTTTTACAAAATCGTGTGTGGATGCCATGGCCCATGTCGCCTTATTATGGTTTCATACCCCCTGGTGGCGTATGTACCTTATTCATGGCATTTTCACAACGATTATGCACCGATATAGAAACAAGCAAAGGGTCATGAATGGGGGTATTCCTGGAGCAATATTTGAAAACTCCATAGATTTGTAAATTGAATTCTTCAAGAAATAGTGAATTAAAAGAGCGTTTCTTTGAAAAACGGAAACTTCGCCCTTGGCATAGTTCCCATAGTATATATCAAAGACCACTATATCCGGAAATCTGTAAAGCGTAGGCCATGATAACATTGTTTGTGAAGAAATTTTGTGTTGGTAGGCTGTGCTTGGGTGAAACCCAATTCTTATTTACAAAACTTAAGCTTATCTTATAAATTTGTAAGGTAACCACACCTGACTAAAGAAACTTCGCAATTGCTCCAATGTGTATCTTCTAGTCCAGGAAATGTAAGCTTTTCTGTAAACAGGTGCAGTATCCCCAAAGATACAGTCATCCTGAATTCCCATATGGCAAAATCTCATAAAAAATCAGATTTTTAAAAACGTTTGTCTATATTTATTTCCCTAGCTTTTTAAGTGGATCTGACAGAGTTGACATGAGCAGGCTGCATTATTTGTCATGTTTTCTGTTGTCATAATGTTTGGGCTTTAAAACTTCATTATCCACTTATACTAGTGACTATAAGCAAGGCCTTGATAATAGTAGATATTATTTAAAATGTAGCTCTGGCGTAACCAGATTAATGATTATTGACTATGACACTTTCACTATGGATGATGTATAGCATTTTCCCCTTAACATTCATGAGAAATGTTGTGGGAAATATGGAAGAATTCCATAGAGATTTGAAAATGCATGCACTTAGAAGTTATCCTTTTAAGAAATCTTAGTGCACACGAACATGTACACTGAAAACTAACAACAATGTTGAATATTAATTCTTATATATGGCTCGTATATTGCAAAACTTTTGTGGGGACAGTGTGACCCTGCACTTTATGAGAAATGACCTCAGCACCTCTCCCTTCATGCTGAGAAACCCATTGTACCCAGTTTATGAATTTTCAAACGATAAGAATAACGTATCTGAACCAGTTCTAGATTTGCATAAAAATGATATGCCATCTCAAATAATTTTTTCGGAGCATTTCGTTCACTCTTTTATTACCCGGATTTAAAACATACCCCACTGTATACTTCCCCTATAAATAACCCTCAATTACCCTAGTCAATTAAATGAAAAAAAAGGGCAATGCATGCCAAGTTGATAACAACAGGTGGTTCGTTGCAACTGCAACATGTAACAGGCATGTTACGGGGTCATTCATAAAATAAGGGACTGAAATTGTTCAACCAGATATGACTGAAAGCAAAACAAACAAAATATCGTATTATTTGTTAGCCCTTAGTCTGCTGACGTGCAGACCTTGTATCCTAACCTACATTACTGGGTATTGAAATTTCTCAAAAAGGTGGAACTCATCAACTAAGCGACAGGTTAGGTCCGTTTCACAATATGCTTATCCTGGTATAGCCAAATTGCTGGTCATTGCAGTTACTAGTTTTGGCTTGAAAAGACAGAAATAATAATTTACTTTTTGGCAATGTCCTACATTTGCCATGTAAGTACCAAACTGGACAATGGTGTAACTTACTCGACAAATCCATCTTAAAAAACCAGTGTTAAAGACAGTAACCGGCGAACTGGAACTACCGTCCTAATTCAAACAAAGGCATCAACAGGAAAACAAAACTAAACTCCCAAGATTTTTGTTTCGTGCTTTGATTATACGCCCTAATTAATCTTAATTACAATGTCGGGAAATTGGCACGGATTATCTCGGGTTCCGTACTGGATGCTGCGTTCGCCAACTGGAAACGCCAATCGGCATCGTGCTCATCTTCATGGCCGAACTCAACATCATCATCATCACCAACATAAAAAAACTAAAATTCGTGACAAACAAAAAGCAAGGGCTTCTCCAAGACGCAGGGTAAGGAAAAACCACTTTGTCAAACAAAGGGTATTTTCTCAATAATATCTATAACATCTACAGTGGCAAATCAGTCTTGTATTCAATTTAAACATTAGCATTTCCAATATGGCCGCTTCCTTTCACTCCAAAAACGGCCATCTTGGAAGAGCATGAATGCTAAGAGCAATTGCAGCATGTGACGATTTATGCTACGAATGGCCCAGAAATTTACCTCATTGGAGTATAAGGGCACGGCCATGTTGGAAATGCAATGTTTTTCAACCTTGTACAGTTCTCTGAAAAGTATCTTGGCATATCTGTTGAAAAAACATTCGAGTACGTCTTACTAGATATCAACTTCAATCCAGATAGATAAAGGGGGAATTTCAGTTATTTTATAAAACCTATTCATGGTACGCCTATATCAAAAAGTCATGAAAAATGTCATGAAATACAGGACCAAATTTATGTAAAAAAACGATAGTTCCACAGATATTATAGTCAAGGGACCAAACTGGTGGCATAACCCAAACCTCATATATATATATGTCACGAAATGTTGGTAGAAATACAGAATCAAGTTAATTTAAAAAAAAAATGGTAGAACTACAGATAAGGGAGTCAAGGGATTGAAACAAACTGATGGCAAATTGAAATTTCAAGAAATGGGAGAAATTTATGTAATGTCTCTAATGTTCCACAGCATACCGGTTAAAAAACTGCTATAGAGACTCATGCCCCATGTAGTACAGGGCATATTTAATACTTATGCAAATATTTACTAGTCCAACCGATTTCGAACATTTATTCAGGAATTAGTCCATTATACTCTATCATGGCAGTAGATTACTACACTAATTATGTAGACTTAAATGCCAAATAATACAGAATAATGGCAATAATGTGAAACTAGAAAGAAAAATGACCGGTCAACTTGCAGACCTATATATTTATTCTCCGTGCTCTGCAGTTTCTTAAAGACCGATCATTCACGTACATAGCCAGACCCACGCATTTTTCAAATATTTCGACTGTCCACATTCTTAACGAGTTTTACAGCTGACCCCCCATCGAGGAATTTCTTCGTGATATACAAGTTTAATGGCTGCAGAATATTTTCTTCTTCTTTCGTATATTTAATCACCAGCAATCAATTATTGCCGATGTCGCCTGTTAAATAATAAAAGAATATTTTTTTGAAATGGGGAAGTCAGTTTTTCAAAGTTTTACAACTGAATGACACACTTCGAACAGTTTAAAAATTTAAGTATTGTTCATATTTTATGGGTTTGTCTACTGGGATTTGGTGAATAGCCTTGTGACTTATTTCGATAGCATCGACATTTTCGTATACACGAGAGTTGACAGTTAATAAACCATTAAGAACTTTACGTGCTGTACACACTTTTTGAAAGCCCTATAAAGCAAGTGAGCAGCGACAAATATATTTTTCTACCAAAATGACACGAACATGAATGTTGTATTGTATGAATTTAAATAAGATAAGAAAATATACATGTGCCTAAACACTAGGTATTTTAGGGAAGGTGTCGTGACTGTCATCGCTCTTCGCCGACAATGTTTTTCCATTTTGTCCATTTTGCCCCAACTTTTTGTTTGCTTTTCTTGGTTAGTAAGGTTTCCAGCATTACCTCGGAAAAGTAGGGAAATTTCCATTAATCGAAAAAAACAATTTCTTTTGAAAAATATAGTGGTCCTTGAAAATGTAAGAGTTGAGCCTTGAAGTTCTTGAAATATGCTTGACATTCCAGTTAGGGATTAAGGTTAGGCTGGAACTGGGTTCAAATAACATTGTAATAAATTATCATATCATCAAATTTCCATTAATAAAAAAACCGAAAAAACTATTATTTTTATTAAATTCTATAAATCATTTGTCAGACTTTAGAAAAATATATAGTGGTGATTGGTCGTGGGAGAGCTATAGGTCCTTCAAAATTTACGTGTTGAGCCTTGAAGTTTTAGAAATATGCTTGACATCCTGGTTAGGGATTAAGGTTAGGCAAAAATTGGGTTCAAATAGCATTATAATAAAACTATCATAAATTCTCGTAAAATTACTGTATGATGGGAGTCGTGGACATGGATGTCGGCAAGGTGGAATAATGGTAAATCTTAAAGGGATTTAGCAAACTTTCCAAGAATTTGTCCAATTACTTTCACGTTTTCCTTAACATTCATATTAGAATTCAGAACATCGTACACTTTCTTCAGAAATGTGCTAAATATCTAAAAGATGAATCTATAAGAACATCTATCTGTAGACGATCTAAAAAATGAAACACGTACAATAAAGTTTTCAAGTTGTGTTGGCAAGCTATTACAATGTTTTCTTGGGTTATGTACGATGTAATCATTCTTGTTGGCACATGTCATGCGGTGCAATATTGAAGTACATCCTTTCCAACATGCCCGGCACATTCTATTTGTTCTCCAGATGCACTTGTCTCCAGAATCTGTTGTGTATCTCATCATCCAAATGACAAAAACGATTTCTTGATAGCTAGCACGTAAACATTTTGTCTTCTCTGACTTGAAAAGTGCCATATTGCATTGAGGGTGCACTGACCCGTGCTAAAAATCGTTTGAACAATAAATGGTGAAGCAAGAACAGAAAAAAAACCGTAATTAAAGGGCGAAATGGGGAGGTTGGGGATGAAAGAAGAGATTGTAAGAAGAAATCCCTTAGATGCATGTCATAATCCCATTTACTGGCGATGATTGCTTAGGATCTCATATCACAGAGAATCTATCTGGATTTTTTCTTTTTTTGTGCGTGCACTTCTCCATTTATAGCAAAAATTGCTGAAAGATGGATGTTGCCAGATAGCGCCCTCTCGGAGTTGTTATTTCCCGTCATTAATGTTTAATAGCCCATATCCAAATCGTAATTCTCCCCTCTATATAGAGGCTTTGGAAAAATAAAAATATTGAATGTCTAAGAGACTACATAATGTTTCTATTATGTTAATGTTTACGTTGCAATTGCCCATCAGTTAAGCTAATCGGATTAGATATAAGCCGTTATTTGAGCACCGTGTGGAGCATTGAATTATATTTCGGCATTATTGAAAAAAATTACAGCCCATAAATCGACCCATTTCTTCGGAAATTTAAAAATCTTCATGCACGAGGCAATAATAATAATGTTTTCAATTTATAACAACCTAACACCATCACATTTTCAACCGAACAGCTGAATATGGGGCAATATGACCACAACAGAATCGTAAAAGTATAGGTTACTGGAGCAAAAGGTATCTGAACAACTTGCAGGTTTATCATTATGCTTTTTAATTTCAAGAAAATGCTAAGATGGTTTTACACTGTTGTAATATAGTATACAGGAAGATGTAAAATACTTTTATGTGTTGAGTTTTCATCCCGTTACCCATTGCTATTTTTACCATTTAATTTAAAAAGCATTTTCAACAAAAATGATTATGTTATGTGAAGTTTAACTACATATGGCATTGTTTGTTTCCCATGGAACAAAATACACAATTATATCTGTTCTGGGATTATTTTGCGATGTTAAATATGCTAATGACCTTTCAGTAGCTTAATAGATTTTAATATACATTTGTTTGCTAAAAATTTAATTAAACAGTTTTTTTTCACTAATGTATATATTTTGAAAATTGTCATTATTTCTTATAACAATTAAATGATAGCCTTGTTCAGTAATTCTAGGAAGGTAATCAATATTTCTAGACCCAGTTCGCCACTGCTCAAATATGTGTGGAAATACATATACAGCTTTGGAAGCTGTGAAAATTGGAATATAATTGCAGGGTAATTCAATAAATCTACAGTGGGCAAAAAATGTAATTGCACACTCAATAAAACTCATATTTTTCATAAATAAACCAACAAATTATTGCCAA
>JAQGAE010004571.1:0-12549 GCA_034696685.1 Julus scandinavius | reverse complement strand
ACCATTCAATAGTAAATCTCGACAACATTTATTTAAAGTATAATATATATCATTACTAGATATCATTACTCTAAGATTGCATTAGCCAAAAAAACACTTCGAAGAAAACTTCTCAGTTTACATAATTTTCTTAATACATTCTCTGAACAAATAAGTAAAAAAATACGAAAAAGTTGAAATAGTCTCAGCTAAAGGGTGTGAAACATAATATTTCAGTAAATTGAACAAGTCATTTTTTGAAAATGTGGAACCATAGGCGTGGATCCTACCGAAATCCGAACAAATATGTTGACTTTTTCTCCCTTGTCTATTCTCTTGAAAGCTAACGTAACCTAGTCTCAGAAAGAAAGTAGTTGTGGCATGGCTTGTTTTCCCCACTTTTTGTTCTCCTTTAAATGCATTTGCAAATTCCCCATCAATTGCTCTCGTATAGTCCTACTGCAGTCAAGCGTATTTCCAGCAACGCATTGCGCTTGACATTGTGCAAATTCAGATGTAAAGAAAGGATTAGATTATATTCTTCGGATTGAAAGGCCGTGTTATTTGAGGGCGGAAAGACATTCTCGCTCGATATTACGTTTTGTCAGATTGGGCTACGATTGTAAATTCGTCTGGGAAATAATGCAGCTCTTCAAACGGATTTCAACGGTGAAGGTGTATGCACTTTGCTGCTTGCGTGGATTATTTGTGGTGAATTAAATTTTCTTCTAGGACATTTTCTCCTGTTTGGATTTGTGATCGAATAGGGTAGAAAAAAAGTTGATCGATTTATGAAGATGTCATCTCGGGTTTTTTTATTCTTCATTTTTTTTTTTTTTTTACTTTGGCAGTGTTTGAAACCGGAGGAGGGTGTCAACCCTTAAAGGTTTATGACTGGGGTTATGCAGCTTTCTATATCATAAATTGAAAAAGTTGTTTTTGCTCTCGCAACTTTATATCCTTTTCGGGAATCCACTTGACTCCGGCAAAGGTCGTGTCCACATTGTCAGGTCATTGCAATTGTTGGTCGGTTATATGCCATGGTTGGAAAACTGCGATGAAGCGTGCCATTTGCGGAATGAAAGTTTTTTGGGGGTAAAAGATAATTTTACATGTACCGTTATAAAGTGAACACATTTTGGTAAAATATTAGACGAGTCTACACATGAAGTGACCATAAAAATGAAATTAGTGTCATGCATCATGCATTTTTAATAATGGATGAAATTTTTTTTATTATAGAATGCAACATTTGTAATAATAGAATTCAAAATTTGAAATAATGGAATGTAAAATTTGTAATTATAGAATGTAAAATTTGAAATAATGGAATGCAAAATTTGTAATAATGTAATTTAATATTTTAAATAGAAGAATTTAAAATTTGTAATTATATAATGCAAAAGTTTATTATATAAACCACTTTACTTTCCTTGCTTCCTTTTTGAAATAAGCATCTTTATCTTGTAGCGAAATGTTATTTGTCTAAAAGTATTACAATTGTTTAAGCCACAAATTAGTTAAAATAAATTCAATATTTGATCTTATTTCGTGTGTAGTTTGTTTAAATATCCTAACTGTAACCTAGAGTGTAACTGAAGCTCAAGCAAAACCAATAGCATAAATTGCTTTGATTTTACGCTCACCGAGTTTGTCTTTCTCTATGTCTCAATAGATTGTCCAATGCGCATCGTTTTGAGAATCTTTGCTATACAAACGGCACAAATGGATGGTACTCGGGGGATTTGCTACCATTTCGATGTGTATAATCGCAGCTGGTCAGTTTTTCAGGTCATACTGCTTTTGATCCGAGTGTCCAGGTTGTTGGCTCTCTGGAAGGCAATGGCCGAAAATTGTTTGTTGTCTCTCACGTCATGTCGTGTGTGCCATCGAAGAATGTTCGGATTTTCACAAAAGCCCTAACATGGCTGGTGTCTAGTTAGGATGTAGCTTATATTAGCATTTACCATGTTCACTTATTATGTATACTATCGTTCACCTAGTATACTGTCTTCGGGAATAGTGTTGAAGTTTTTTTAAGGTAGTGGTTGGGCATGTAATTAAAAATTGTTTTCGTTTATGAACAAGTTTGTCCTATGAATTGCTAAAAATCATAGAATAAACTTTATAGCGAGTGGCCCTAGGCATTAAAGTTAAATGCCAAACAAATGTATTCGAGATAATGATGTTTTCGTGGAAATGAAAATATGGGCATTCCCATGGCATTAAATTACCCTGTCATACCCAAGGTCGTATGCAATAATTATTCAACTTTTTTTATGATGAGTCGAGTTTTTACTGATGAACTGGCATGTTCAGGCTGTAGCTGCGTCACATTTTCCAAGACAACTTCTATCTTTACATGTGCATAAATGCTAATTTATGCTGTCTTGAATGTTATATAGCGGACTTTTACTATACATCGTGTTTTAAAACTTTGTGTACATGTTTTAAATTTGAATTTGTGTTACTCGTATACCTGTATGTTGGAAGTCAACAATTTCTTTTGGAGGTTAATACACCTGTTGTAATTATCAGTCATGTAAAATTATTGCAAAAAAAAATTGCAATGATCGCCATCTTCAAAAACAAAAAGGTATATATTACAAACAAGCGCAGTTAAGTTTACTTACCTAGTAAGTATTTCGGACTATTCAAATCCAAGAGATACCAATAGAGAAAGACTTCTACAAATCCCCACATCGTTCCCAGAACGAATAAGGCCACAAACAACACATCTGCTCGAGGAGTTTTGATCAGACGGTAAACTGTCTTCAGGTTGGTTTCGGAAGACAGTTTTATCTTGACTGTCAGCAAGGTTGATATTAAAGCTGTCATCACCAATAGGACATCTTGCACGTAAAATGTAGGTGCATAATTTGGATAATCTGAAAACATTTTCGCAATTAAGTACACATACGTATAATAAGGACAGTGTTTCACGACAGTTTGGGACAGAGCTAAATTTTAAATTATTTCCAAATGAGCTTGACCAACATGGTCTTCAAATGTCATTATTTATATGCATTTATAAGCAAAATTTACCAGGTTGGAGCTGCCATTGTTTCAACTTGACACTATTATGATTTCAAATAGTATTTTTCGATTCTATAAGAGGCATGTTTGTTTCACTGCCACTAACATAAAAAAGCTTTGATTCTAAGAAAATAAAAAGTTCTTGGAATATCTTTTAGAAAATGTTTTATTTTATACCCAGTTTTGAATATTTATTGGGGGAGAAGAGCGTCTGAAAATTCGAAAAAATAGGGTATAATTTTAAGTGGATTTAAATCTTATTTATGCTATATTGCACAAAATTCACCATAGATGGCGCTGCCATTTACGGGGCAGGATCAGTTGTGAATCATAAATGCAACAAACATCTCACGAGCCTCTCTACTAGATATAACATGTATTTTTCTAGAAATTATAAAATATTAGCAGTTAAACTTATGTAATAGAAGAACATGTACTATCTTACCCTCGTTGACTGACAGATAATCCACCAGAAACCCAGCAATAGGTGGAAATACTGCTGTGGCCAATACGGACCAAAGGCGTTGTTTACCATAATCTGTTTCATTTTCTTCAATGAGATGCAGGGTGATGGAATCCAAGAGTACGTAGCAGCTACTCATAAATATCGAAGCTAGGATTCTGATGATTAAATACAACCAAAATGTAAGTTGTCTATCGCCACATTCCCCAATCCAAAGCTTGTGAATGGATGGAGGTCTTGCGCACATCAGAGTGCAATTGTGCGTTAGCATTGATGGACATATTGTAGAACTGTTGAAGTCTGGATTATTTTCTGCTTTAATGTACAACATGTGATTTTCGGAGAGCTGGTCGGTTGCATTGATCGCGTTTATAATAATTAAATATTTTCCAATTGCATTGTCGTAGGAGATGCAAGTGGACCTGCCATCTTGCCCCCCACACATAGAAACATCTCCATTGTTTTGCTGTTGTCCATTATTTACCGAATAAGCGTAAGGATTCGGACACTGGCTAATGCAGTCTGTAAATTCCACAGTCGTCTTCTCAGTGATAGAGCAATCTTCGGAAGGAATTTCAAATGTAATATTCACTCGATGATCATGGTTAGTACAGGATAGCACTGCTTTATCCAAAACTGCTCCTGATCTGACGTTAGGCACCCACAATAAAGCAGTGTGTAAGGCACCTGTCATCACTAGAGCTACGAAGAGCAGAACCCTGTAGCAACCAAATTTATCGCCGATGAAACCTGTATTAATAGATGAAATAAATTGGCTGCCATGAAAAAACCATTGTCAACACTGGGTTTCTAAAAAACATGTCTATGGAAACCTTTTTCACATGTTCATCATCTATGAACAGGATAATGTGGGGTACATCATTAATTATAGTTGATAAAGTTTAAATAAAATGTGATAAGAATTGATATAAAGCTCGTCGAGAAGTTATTTCCTTGTTACAGGTAATTGATAATTTTTACGTCTCAGCTTGATATTTTCGATCAGATAATGGGACGTGAAAATAAGTAATTACCTTGGATCAAAATGACTTTTGTGACATATTTGTGATCAATTTGCTACGCCTTCAAACCATAATTTGGTCTCGACTGACCGCATACTGTTCACGACTCATCTCAATTGGTTCAAATGTTGTAAAATTGCTCCGAAACAATAAGCCTGGGGTTATTTTATGAACTCAATTTTCTGTAAGGGCAATTAAATAATGCAGTACAAATGGGATGTGATTTTCTGACTGATCTACGACTAGAAGATAGCAATGAATTTCGTCAGATTCCAAAACATTGCCCAATGACATTAATATAAATAAAAATAATAAACCCATCTGACGTCATGTATATAAAGCAAGTTAGCAACCTTTTGTTTGCATTGTTGTTTATTGAACAATCACATTTTTAGCCTTAGTTTCCGCAAACTTGATATTGTTTTGGATGATTTCCAACATCGCTTTTGCTTTCAATATTTTTCGAGTTTTATGGTAATTAATAAGTCTTCCTGCATGATCGACATTAATGCCCAGTAACACCTCTGCAGCTAAGTTGATAATCTCAACTCATTAAATCAATTGAAATTGACTTATAATTCAGTTAAGAGTGATTTGCTGAATATTTATTGAAGCAAACTCATTAAAAATAAATGAAAGTCACCATTCATGGTACTGAAATCTTTGTAATAGAAAGTAAAAGTCATGGAAGGAAATAAAATACTATATACAACAGAACCTGTCTAAATGCATACTCTTGGGACCGGTAAAAATATGCTTATAGAGAGGTTATTCATTTACACAGGATGCATTTAGACAAGTTTTACTGTACGGTGTACTTCGTATATCGTGAAGTATACCATCGTAATTGGAATGTTTTTATACAGATTGAAAATCTAATTTTGCATCAAATTCATCATTACCTGAGACTGGTGGTCCCACGAACATGGCTACTGGTAAAATGGCGTGAATTATTGCAGTTTCATTAACGGATATTCCTATTTGTTTCATGTGAACCGCCAAGTATGGAACCAGAGAATGGGTTGCTAAAAAAGCAAAAAAAAATCAAATAAATACAATAAATCAATACTTTATTGCGCGTGTTCTTACATAACCACTTCAACGGAAACATCAAATTAACATATTGTTATCTCCGGTAATCGACATTTAAATTACATAATCTGGCTCGATTGCCTAACATCTGGGTTTTTCCAAGTAGGATGCACCATAGCTAACATTCAATAGCAGTTTTATCTAATTTCGATTATGAGTCATTAAAATATAAGCGAGACTTCTATGCAGGCACTGAGTTAATAAATAAATATTTGCGAGGTTAATCTGAGGTCTATTCAGACCTTGGAAAACAAAGCAACGATCATTTAAATATTCAGGAAACATTGTCTGGTTGAATTTACGTCTGATGACTAATCTTAAATAACGCATCATCATTATGAGAACCATGAAATATAATTTTATTTCAGTGAGAATTCAGAAAAAAATCGTTAAATGTCAAAAATATTTAACGTAAAAAAAAAACTTGTTTGAATGGCAGGCGCATCCTGGTTTTAACTAGTCATGATCAAATTCCTCATCAATCAACATTAATGGCTTCAAACAGGATTTTCACCCTCTCAGATTAAAATCGTATGCTGAATCGACATCAATAATTTATGGCGATTAACTATCGAACGTCAGATTGGAAGCCTCAGTAAAGGAGAAAGTAAATATGTACTTTGTTCATTATTTAGGCCAATGTCTTTTTATTAAGTCTGGTATCTAGTTATTAAATACGGTGGCAGTCATATTATTACAATTTAAAATTTGCTCCAATTCACATTGATTTGGGTCAGTGAAAATTTCCGAGGTGAAAATTGTTAGAAAAAGAAATAGGCTGGGTGTATAGTAGAATTTAGAAATGCACTTCCTTAAATTATATGCAGAATCTTTGTACATCGTGAGTCATAAAAAAGTAGAATCAAATAAAGATGTCACAACTTCGTGAAAAATGCTTCGACTTAAATGTAATTTGACACTTACGTTAGAACAATAATGTAGGAAGAAAAAACTTCTTCCGGACATGCGACAAATTTCGTATTTTTTTAATTTTTTAACAAGCCCTCTCACCGTGATCGAGAAACAGTTGAACTGCTGCAACTGGGAAACACCACAGTTCATCGAACCCAACCACTGACCACCTAACAGCCCGGACCTGAATCCAGTGGACTACAAAATTTGAGGAGTTCTCCAGGTAAAGATTTACAATATCAAAGACTTGAAACTACGAATTAAGAAAACTTGGATTGAACTCGACCAGGGTATAATCGATTCGTCAATCAAAGAATGGTGGTTTAGACTCCGGGCTTGTGTAAATGCCATCGGATAATTTTTTGAGCACATTTTATAATTAATTTTTTTCCCCGCACTATTGTTCTATTAAGTACCAAATTTCATTTCAATCAAAGCATTTTTCACGAAGTTGTGATTATTTTGTTGTGTTCTACTTTTTTATGACTCATAGTGTATATTATCATATTTTCGCATTAATTTTAATGAATATTTTCTTGCAGTTCTATGATAACACTGAGGTGCAGCATTTCATGATTTTCGCATATCCGGATGTTTGCAAAAAACATCTAAAATAAATATGAGATTATTGTGACCCTGATAAGCCCAAAATTATAGCCGCATACAGTATACTTTCCGAATTTAAACTTTGCAACCCGTATATAGTTTTATTTTGAACGTTAATTATATACATTGGTTTTTCACTTTAATCCTAAGTTAGTGTTTTCTGCAGAAAAATTAGGGCAAACTTTAACAGGAATTAATATTAAATTATCCGTTTGAATTATACGATGGCTTAAATAAACCTTTGTAAAGCTTAAACCCAACTTCATATTTTCACAGTAACTTCGTATAAACTTTAATTATTATAAATTAAACGTGAATCGCGTTGCGTTTTACGTTAATGAGTTCATCAGCATTGAACCCAGAGAGTGCAAAATGGAAATTAGGGTGAGACAACATAAACACCTCTTGCCACATTCAGTGCATAATCTCTTATAAATGCGTTTTAAATTTTCATTTATTCAGCATGTAGACTGTTCCAACGGTGACTATGGGCGCATCAACCGTGTTTAGTACTGTATAGAATTTATACACCGAGACTATGAATGGGCTTCATGAATTGCAGAGATGGCGTTTGCTAATTAGTGGAGCGCATTCGGACGACAAACGATTCATTTAAAAAGGCTAATGACATTTCCCCCGAGTGCGATCCCTGTCAAGACTTAGCAGGATTGCTGGACCACGATACGAGTGTGAGCATCTTTAATAACATTACATCTACTTAACACTGGATTGAATAAACAGCCGAGGTACGATCTCCTAAAGCTTCAATTAGACTGTTAATTAAAAACGGGTTGACTCCTTAATGCAAATCGCGAAGGAAGACATAATTCAAGACCGGATAAAAGGATAGAAAATTGCAATGTAGTACAAAAACGTACAGCATGGAGTTTATCCTAGCTGAAATTAGGTTTGGTGGAATTTTTATAATCGAACGGTTCATGACCTAGCCGAATTATGGAAAATTAGCACAAAAAACACCCCGGATTTTACAAGAGGAAATACATACATGTAATTAGGAAGATAATGCAACTTGAACAATATGCTTCATCGCGTGACAAGAGCGTTCAACCTGTAACAGATTTCGAAAGATTCTTAACTGATTTTAATTTTATGCAAAATGAAAATAGTCATTCTATTAGTTTTTATGTGTATTTTCATCTATTCCCTGACCACAACTAATTTATACGAAAATATGCGATTTTTAATTTGTTACTTTAATTAACTTACAAAAATGTTTTTGTTGATTTAGTCAAATTGACTTTGAAATTCACTTACAATTTAAGCAAATGTTTATGCAGTCAATTCGATCCTCGCAAGACCATGAAGAAAGCACATGCACATTTTAACCGATTTGGGGAAAAAATATTAGTTTTCAACTATGAGGAAATCTAAACAATGACTATGGCTATTTTATGCTGCTTCATTATATACGAGTTGAAATACTACTAATTAAAACTAAGCGCAAGTGCATTGTGGGACTCAGCTAGCCCACCTGGCAGTTGGGATTATAGTTTTTTTTTGTATATTTGTATTGCTTTGGTAATTTATTATAGAAGTGAAGTGAGGAAAGAGCACGTTTAATTAAAATAGGATAAATTAAGTTGCCGCATGAATTAAAATGTTATAAAAACAAGTTGACATGTATGTTACCAAATCAAAACTCGCAATAAAACGCAACAGAATTATAGAAAGTATAAATTATTAACGTATTGTAGATTTTTATGAGGAACAAAACACAATAAATTTATACACAACACAATAACAGTAGGCGTCTTATTTTAGGAACAATCGGCAGTTCCCTTTTAGGCCCCTGTCCTCTAACATACGTCAATGTCCGTTTTATTTAATATCGTTTTATTTCATTCCTGAAGTGGCACTTTTAAAAATATACGACCCTTTCAATATAATATTTATTTATGCTATACACTTTTTTTCAATTGAAATTTTATAAAACCAATTTCCTCCAGTGGAGAATAAAAAACAAGACCCCCGTCTCGATTTTGTAAATTACAAAATCGTTTCCAATTGTTCTCATTTCCAAAGAATGCACGTTGTTGTTGACGTTTTATACTATGTTTATTGAATGCAATGTTTAGTGATTGCAATGCATGGCTAAATGAAAAATTAGATCATGTATATTTAATTAATATATTTATTCTAAGCATGATTTCGTCTGACCATTTTCTAACAACTTGTGTATATGACCTAAAAAGAAAGAAGTGGCTCTGTGTATATTTGAATATTGCTAATCAAGACAAACACAAGTTGATATTTCACAGTATAAACGAGGAATCGTATTGCAATCTAACCCCAAACTAACCCAACCTTTCACTTGACATGCATTTTTTTTATCCCATATGCTGTCGCGGAAATGTTTTTCCCATAATTATTAAAATAATGAAAAAAAACAAATTTTTCTACAGAAACTGTATAATATAATCTACTCATACAAGTTTTGAACAGACTCTGGAAAAATTGCATCCCAGGTTTCTTGATGAACATCTCCAAGTAACTTCAGAGATGCTGGATGTGGGAAATCTGCTCAGTCATTGTTTCTCCAAAGACAGGATGTAATCGAAGGCAAAAAGTGGACAAACCACTAGCAACAGTATTCATGAAGCTGTACATCCCCCTATATTGAGATGGCCTCATTTAACAGTCTGATAAAACTCGCCAATGCTCTGGATTGTCCTCGGTATTTGCCTCTTTTACCCCGACATGTTTGTTTCCTAATGGTTGTGGGAATTTTAAAACATGTCAAAGTATTCCATAGAAGTGCCCATGACTGAACTACTTACTTTTTCAAAGTTTTTTTTATGTTACCTACTCTCATTTAACCAGTAGTATGATGTAAACTAAGTCTCTTGTATACACAACACCATCGCGATCTTTATTGTAAGAACTACTTCTTGAAATTCAGCACGTAACTAGTATATTCGCATGCAAGTGCCAGTAAATATGAACTGAAGAACGTAAATGGATCCTTCTTCCAAGATACCAAAATTTGAACTGGCACGAAAGTTTACGAAGGATGATTTTTGAAACTCATTCTGGATTATTCATATACACGTAATCATCATCACCAAAAACCATGGACTCAGTGCCAGTTGATGCCTATTGCCCTTCATCAACTCCGTCAATATATACATTACTAAATATCCTTAAACTAAACAGATGACAAAATTGTTCTTACCACCATTGTACATGAAGAGTAAGATTTTGATCAAAATCATATGCTTGTTGGGCATCCATTTCTTCAGCTTCAGTTTCAACTCCATTTTTAATGGTGTTATTTTGATATTCCACACGAACTAGCAAAGGGTGATTGCCGCGTACAAATTGCACGGTTAATACGATATTAGGAGGTCAAACGCGCAATAATTTTAAAATCTAACACAGGCCGTGCAAAACGAATGCAATGTACAACATGTAGGTCCACCTGTTTGCGTTGACCCCCATTTCATTATTACGCGAGCACCCCGCAACTTCTCACGATACCTTCCCAACTCAGTTTGCTGGTTTTTACCTGAGCACACGGTGTTGTCTAACTTTTTGCTCATGAAGGGGGCTGTCCTATTCCAATTTGACCCAATCTCTGTTTTCGCCCCGTAGGCGGCATTACGACGTTCGCCAACATTTTACATCTTTTTTCTTGAATAAAAAAACAAGCAATAATGTATACGTAGAATGACGCGGCTAGTCTTTAATGACCTACATCCTCAGAGTTTAACCGGTTTGTACAAATGCTGGCGCATGTTTTTTTTTATTTCCCATTTGAGTGTAAATCCAGGAAAAGACAAATTTGTATAAAATACATTGCTCTTATTGTTATAAATTTTTATACGTGATGTGGTATTTAAAAATGTCCTTGATTAACCCTTAGTGGCCCTGGTTTGCCTCTTGTGTTGAGGTAATTTCACATAATTCAGTTCCCTGACACTAGTTCCGCTACAGTAGAACCACTCTTAACCGGTGTCCTGTTATCCGGCTCGCCAGCTTAAACGTATTTTTCAGAATGGTACCAAAATGGAAATTTATGCTAAACGTTATCCACGAAAAGTATTAAATTTAAATACACCTGTATATAAAGTACAACACAAAATTTCATAGATACACTTCTGTAGTAAATTAAGCAGCAAGAACGGATAAACCGTTTTTTTTTTCTTCAGATAGATGTACTTTTGATTGATCAAAAACACTATTTGGGATATTTTTCATACTCAGAAATATGCAATTCTTGTATTGATAATTGCAAAAACAAGTGATTTATTTTGTGCTGTATTATGCAACTGTAAACGAAACTAAAATTTCTCTTAAAAGTTCTAATAGGGTTCCTCTGTAAACGTGTTCCTGGGGGTAACCATTAACTGCAGCTAAATATAGTAACGTAAACCGTAGGGGGAGCTAATGGACCGAATGCCCCATGGTGCCAGTTTGTTTTTCTAAAATACATGAACTCGTACTGCCTTTAGGATAAATTTTTGATTAATTTACAATTGCATTTTGATCATAATTGAAACGATGAATTTAAACCATTTTTCTGTAATGTTGTTTTATAAATGTTAATAGAGAATATAACAATATTGAATATCAAATTGGAGCCATCATAAATTCGATATAACGATGATGCTAGTCATATAAACTACATGTAAGGTAATTTGACCGAATTGTATTGGGTTGAATTACAATTGAATTGAATTCTTTTAATGTCGGTTTAATAATGTTTCGGATGAATTTAGTAGGATGAACACTTTCTATAGTACTTCAGTTAAAAGTTTTACGTATATTCTCTAAACTGTATGCCTACTTAAAGAAAAGTACATGTATTTAAAGAAAATCACGTTTCTATTAATTGGGAACCAGGGATGACTCTGAAAAAAAATTGAACAGAAATTGCCTTGACATCGCTGTAATGAAGGTTGCGATATCAGGTGACTAATTAATTCCAATATGGTTGCAAATTTTCAGATTTAACTGAAGGTAATATTTTTGATGGGAAACCACTGTTCAATGACTAGCTTCTCAAATTTACCTGTTCCCAATGCTTGGAAACAGTGTGGACAACTACTAGCTGTTATTCTATTTACAGTATTTCACGAATTACAGAATTTTTTTTAGCGGTACCTGTTTGATAATGAGATGGGCTACGTCACTGACTATAATAAGTACTTCCACGTAAAGTAATGTTGGTCTAGTCTGGGTAGGCCATGGCCAACATACCCTTCGAGGTAAAAAAAATTCGGTATGATTAACCAAACGGAATCATTCAGGTGTATATTAGACTTAAAATGTGTCAAGGAGAAAGTGAGCCAAACTGCTTAGTTTAGATTCGCCCATTCCGTCTCGTCTCCTTCATCAATTACAATGTAAGCTACACGAAGTACACATTTGACCTATGGGAAACACTCTTAGAGCCTGTTTTATGAGAGTAGCACGAAA
>JAQGAE010004570.1:0-12551 GCA_034696685.1 Julus scandinavius | reverse complement strand
GTAATTTTACACATTTATGTGTGCGCAACTTTTATACACATTTGGTGTGCTTTTTTGCACATTTTGAGTTTTCAGTGCATTTTACTTAAAACTTTTGCAAAACCACTTCTGCTAGTATGTGGCAAACAAATCAAGTTTTTGAATTATTTGTTTTCAAAATAGGATTTATAAATGTATCACGAATAGTTGTTTTTTTCTGCTAATGGCAGGTACAGACTTAGCAACAATTTTACGAAAACTTATATCAACGCAACCACCACAAGTTATGTTGTCACAGTGGTATTTTCTAAAACCGTTTGCACAAACACTTTGGCTATATTTTATTCACGCGTTTTTAGACGTACACATGTATTTGTTGCAAAATGTGATATATATAATCGTGATTTTTGCTCTTACAGTGCATCTCTTTATCCAATATATCCCCTGAAGAGAGTTGGATATCTCTGTTCAGAGGTTTTCAAGGCTTCGAATCTTTCAGCCCGAAACTTGTTTCGATATTACGCTCTTGCAAAATGAAATCGCTTTATCAGCTGTATGGGCGGAATATGGGGAAAAGCTACTAGCGGTAATTCATGACCAAGGTAAGGCAATAAAGTTCAGCAAAGCTTTGCTTTGATGGATAGTTAATTGCGACGTGGAAGGAGCCGTGGAGAACTAGGAAAACTAGCGAAAGATGGAGATGCAGTAAAAGGATGGAAGAGGGCAAAGGTATGGTGATATGTTACTGCTTGAGCAATTCATATACCGCCATGGCAAGCATCAGAAGCAGCAGTAGCAGCCATTACCTTACTTCTTCTTTACTGCCCTCATCCTCCCCCCATCCATATAACTCTCATGGGCATACCGGTGTTTGTTTTCTATTATTACCACGGTTGGCAAAGTCGTACACGGTTCTGGGTTTTGGTTTTCGCATTAAGAGCATCTTTTCCTAGCAGCTTTTAATGCCAGTTTTCAGTTTTCTCTCGTCGCTCTAGAAATCTGCTGACGTCTCTTTGCGGCCTCTGCAATCCTTGCGGGATCATCCATTAACCGATTAAACGATTTAAAAACAACTCCAACAGATAACATTAGCGGGTTATGCTAAGAGAAGAGGTATCTCTGGATGGCAATGGAAATGTACGAGATGCTAAGGGCATTGATACAACCAACCTGATGGTATTCGTGTTGAAGAGAGAAGAAAGAAGAAAAAAAACATACAAAGATGTTTGCCAGCCGTGGCAGAGCCGCAGTCATAAAACAGCCACTGACCTATTGATTGGCCGAGGATTTAGCAGATGTTTTACTCTTCCATGTTGGCAACTTTCATTATGTATCACTCACAGTTGAAGATGCTTACAACGGCTATACACCTTGCATCAAAACCTTAAGATGGCCGTTATACAAATGATGTTACCTGAAACGGCAGATTTCTTTTATGACAATGTTTAAACTAAAATAGATTAAGGAAATATGGCAATATGAGTACCAGAAGTTTAACAAAATAAACACTAACTGTTTGAATCCCATCTGTTTTGTTGTTAAATAGAATTTAAATTGGTGCTGGAGTTCTTTTCTGGTTTGATTGTTTTGTTGCATGTGCAATTAAGTTTTTAATTTTGAATGTTATAATTTTGTCACTTGCAAGAAAAGTAGAATAAGAGAAATAAGAAGAGTAAAATCAGCTTGAAAAACAGATTTGAAAAGCAAAGGTTGGACTGAGATTATTGGGATAAAAATAATGAAGAGAACTGGTTTCAACTCAAAACAATGTCAAAATTGAATCAACGCAGATCCTAAATATAAACAGACTAGAGTTAACAGAATAGAGAAACAGAATAGAAATAGACCAAGTGTGACAGTTCGTCACACTCGCAGGACAACAACACTAACTATACTGTGCATATATTACAATGTCTTCAAAACTTGCTTCAAAATCTTTAGATGACAGTAATTATGGCTGATTTCTTTAAAGAACGTGTTTTCTCAAATTTGAACATAAGTAAATTTATATGTAATAAGACTTCAGCGATTTTGTCTACACCCTGTATCTAGACCAAAATATTCCATATGTAATATGAATTTAATTCACATTTTTAATATGGTATTGTATTATTATACTTGCATTTTCAAATTTCTTCCAATTTTCGCATGTTATTATGATTACATTTCTTATATGTTGATTTTTATTGTAAAATATCAAAAATAGGTAAATATATTTTTTAATCAATTTAATGTAATGTATCCCCGTTGCACTTTAACTACTATACTTATGTAGAAAAGCATTACATTAAAAAACTTCTCATTTTTGCTCAGAATTAAATTATTTAATTTACAAAAATGAAATTTGAATAATTAATTTAAAACAAACGAACGCTGTTCCTTTCGTAAATGGATCCCGGTTGAAATAACACCCCGGGGTACTATTAGAGAATTTTTCACGGTATAAGTGCCAGCTAATAAACCATGAAATAATCCCCCAAAAAATCGCGTGTCATGTAATGGGCACGCTAATCTGTGTCTGTGTGAAATAACTCAATTTTTGAGGGCAAATATACGGTTGCTATGGATTTGCAGGCTTTTTAGGACATTTCCAAAAGCATGTATGAAAATTTATGCAAAATGTTAATTGTGTAGACAATTCGTTAAGCGAGACTAACTCGTGCGATCCATTATTTAGCTTTTTTGTGTGACAGCTTCCGTAAAAAGGGGCTTTTCGTGTGGATTTCATTCAGTTTGTGCCTTTTGTTAGCCCATCTTTTGCAGGAAATGTCTTAATCGTCACATATTTTATATTCAAATGCACCCATAGGAGAGACTCCTACGCCCCTTAATTATATACGAAATCACTTATCGTAAATTTGGCTACTGTTTTCTCACTGCTCTTCATTTCATTTCTCTCGTTTTCGTAAACAACAGGCTATTGTTCAATGTCAGAAAATTGGCGGAAATTATCTGTATGTAGACCCCTTGGCAATTAATCAAACGTACATTTTGCAAATTAAATAGGGGCTTTATTACGAACCAGTTATTTCGGCCGATGGAATAATCCACCATTACTAGAAATTGGTTCTGTGTTTTGAAATGTGCTAAAGAAATTAAATTTTAATACATTTACACAATTTTGTAGTAAATCTTAAAAATAGCATCTATAAATGTTCGTATTTTTCGAAATTCCATCTTGTCACAAAATCTTTGTTACATTGACGATGATTTATCATACAATAATACTTACTATTTAATATTTTGCAAATAGTAAATAATTTGCTAGATTTTGTTTAATTTATTGAAATTTCTCAAATTTCTCAAATATTGAGGGGAGCAAGATAATGGAAATGGCGCACGAAAATTCCTTATTGAAGTCACTATAGAGTGTTCTGCATTGAAGTATGTTTAAATACACCAAATCCATTAAAATAATATTTGTTTTTAGATATGCTTGTTATGGTATGATACATTATGATGCATTCATACTTTATGAAAAATTGTTTTTCGAACAGCCATTTGTCTTATAATTATACTCAAGTGCATACTTACACTTGATGGAAGAACCTATTAAGCTCTCTAAGGATTATTTATACAGTGAGGTCTTGTTTCCAGTTTATTATTACGTTTCAGAAGCATATGGCAAGCAATTATGAACATGATTTTGTATAAATACATGAACGTCTAAGGTGATACGTATTTAATGAATTGCACATATCGAATACAACAATTTCAAAAAAGAAAAGAATTTTATATAACATGTGTTTACTATATACATACATCAATGGTTAAAGTAAATTACTCCCAGAGAGAGTAGATGGTAAAGAATCCATTTACAAACATATTCATTTCCTAAAATGGGAGGGGTAAATCTTACACAAAGGCTTTCCAACATTTTTAAAAAACGTTATTGGAAATACACGTTCATTAAGCTTATATGGCAAGATATCGGTATTTAAATTATTCACATATTTTTAAAATGTATCAGCCTTTGTGGACACTGTTTATTAAAATAATCAATATACTTTCAAAGGTTATTAATGGACACGACTTCATAATAATAATCGATATGGCCGCTCATGCAATAAACTTGACCGTAATAAGACCAAGTATGCCTATGTTTGCCCAATTTGTTAAATTTTGTACTATGATTAATTTTCCATATCTTCAGACAACACTTTCAAAGTAGTCACACTGGTGATTCATATACTTGAAAATTCGTGTAGAATTAAATGTACCAATTACATTACAATAATATGTTAAGCAATGGTAAAGCAAATGATTTGATATTTTAGTTACATTTTTGTTCATACTCAATTTTTAAACTCCCAAAAATTTCCAAGTGTAAACTAAAATATAATTGTATATTTTAGCATATTTAAAAATCCTAATCATTCTTATCTGTTAAATTATTTATATTAGTCAGAAACAGTTTCCTTAGATGTAGACACGTTTCCATAACCCCTCTAAACTAATAAACCCCTCTAATCTCATTCACATCACATAATAATTAATAAATATGAGCATTTATAATCTTAATAGTAGTAAAGTCCAAGTGTTAGGCTGGTATTTGCAAGTTTCCGGGTTCGCTTCCCTCTGTTAACTATTTTTTGAAAATATATATTTTGCAGAAATAACTCTTGCAGAATTAGACACCATAATTCTGAAACATACTTTTCTGCAGAGATTTATGACGCTGAATTCTGAGAGTCATTTTTTGTATGGGTATCCTTAATATCCTTGAAATGTTCCGAATGCCCTAGACGGTAGCAATTTCTATTTCTATCGATAATGACTAAATAGTTAATGTCCCAATTTCGAAGCCAGGAGACAGAAGCTATGATGAAAAGCCAAAAAGGTGGTTTTTCGTTTTTGAAAACTCGTTGAACGAAGAGCACAAAAGATAAGTTTCTGCAAATGACCAACTGACCGATTACCAGAAAGGCTCGGAGAGAAAGAGATAATGAATAGCGGTGTTATCAAGCGGACTAATTAACCTCGCAGCTTGCACCATTCATTATTTGCCTTAGGTCGACCGCACTGATAAAATTCATTTGGCGAAATTTTTAACGAGTAAAAGTGCTCGACTACAAGCATTTTGCCTTTCAAATCAAAAAGCCTCTTCAGAGCCCTATGCAAATTGGATGGAGCTGATATATTAGGCAACAGGTTAATAAGAATATTTGTCTCACTTAATTGTGCTTCCCCCGTTTTGCATACGAGGTAATTTGTTTCCTTGGCGGAGCAAGCAAAATTTCTCATTATTTTCCCAGAGCAGCTGATGCTTTTCCTCTTGATAAACAGTGTCATCACGCATGCGTGATTACGAACACTTAATCAATGGCTAATTGACTCAGCCAATGACTTTTTCCCTTAATTTACACCCTTGCAAGTGCATAACGCGAGATTCTGCTTTTCCCTTGGTCATAACCGAAGATAGTGACAAATTAGACCATCTTAAAATTGAGACTTTCGCCGCTAACGACATTAATTATGCAAGCCCAGACAGACACTAATTAGAAATTCATCTTTTGTTTATTGACAAAGCTTAAGGAAGGCATTGTCAGTCTGAAAGACGCCAAATTTTGTTACATCATGGCAGGAGAGTGATGCAAAAATTTGGCAAAAAATGATGGATTGATACTGCTAAGAGAGCATCCTATTTGCGTGGAGAAATTTGGAACATTAGCATGCGTGAAAGTATTTTTTTAAAAATATTAAATAATTAGCAAAGAGGAAAAACGCTTAAGCTTTTGTGAAAAAAAACTCATTAAAATGCATTATCACAATAATTATAGATTTCTTGTTAATTAATGCTGATGGGATTATCTTGTCTAAGCCACTTTCATAATATCCTGTCAACAATTTGCTTCAGAAGTTCGTGCTAAAAAATTATAGGGTCATTTTGATTTGACAATATGTCATATTTTCTACAAAGCTTTCAAACGTGCTATACGAATAATATACAAAGTGCAAGATACCAATGTTTTCAGAATAATAAATTTGCTAACAAATGTAATTGTTATGACAAGGTTAGAAATGCATTTTTATGATTTTGTATGTTGTCAACTTTACAATTAAAAATAAAAGACATACATTGGCTAGTAGAAAAATGGCCATATAGTGTATACAAATACACTTTAGGACCAAAATGGATAATATGTTAGAGATGACTTACATCATTCCAAGTAAAAATTAAGTAGAAACTACCAATTATAATGTCATTCTGAAGTTAATTCTCTTGTAATTATGCCAAAAGTTCGCAATGTCTATAAGAAATTTGACATGGCATGATTTGACATTGTTATGACAACTTAACGACATTAATTGATTAAATTGCTTAATTAATAACGTTGGTAAAAGGGATCAGAAACTTTCTTTTATGCAATAGTTGTATAAGCAAGCAATCTGACAATACTTAATTTATCGCAAAATGCAGACATTTAAAATGGTTTCATTTTGAAACCTTCGTATGTTAGTTGCTAATTAACAAATTCCATTTTTAGGGAAAGTGTTCTACATGGACACGTCATAAATATGTCATATAGTTACTGCATTGTGGAAGATTTCATTAGGATCAACTAAAATTTTTTGAAATTCGAACTGATTCGTAAAAAGATGGCCATCTTTTTACGAATTATTAAAGCTTTTGAATTAAGATAGTAATAGCTTTCTGAAGAAGCTTGAAGGGATTTAGAGACCAGAAGCCAGGACAGAGTGTAAAGCACCATCGCATTGTAGGTACAACTTGACAATGGGGAATGTTGTGGTCTATCAAAAACTCTGCCATTGTTGCTGAACACATGTCACCGCAACATCATTAATCGCTCTCAGGTGACACTGATTTTCTTGCGGGACGACAGCATTGCAATAAATTCAGTCCATCAAACAAAACACATTATCCCATCGCTCTAAGTCTATCTACATTCACCGAAAATTTCATCGAAAACAGTAAATTACACGCTTACTTAGCTGAAGAAGGGAGTCGTAAAACGGAATTGCGCTTTGGTGGTCAAATCCACCGTAACCACATCTATTTGCCTTTTAATTAAAACTACCTTTCTGGCCAACATTGATTCTGCCTGTCGTCTGTGAATCTTCGCAATGTTAGCACTAGTTTTTGAATGCATGTAATCTTGCTATTTTGTAGATCTTCTGAAAACTTTTTTGTCAATCGTTAAATTCCGAGGTTTTGTAAATAATCATAATTTTACATTCAATATTGACTGTCAGCTAAACCTTGATGTAAAATTTTAAACATGTAAATTCGTGATGAATTCGAGAAGATTCTGGGAAAATACGCCAGTCAAGCATAGCAGTTGCATAGAAAGAAACATAGGTGGCGCTAAAATTATACAATCCATAACAAAAATGTAAAAAATACTGACATCCTTTCTTATAGTATCTCATATAGAGAAGTAAAACTCGAGACAACATCGTTTCTGCAAACTACATAGTTTGTCGACTGTTTAGGAAAAAATCACGGTTTCAACAAATATCTTTCCTTATGTTTTCGCAGTATCTACTTAGAGAACATTTCCAACTCATTTGTGTATCAGCGTCAGCTTGTGGATTTAGAGAAAGCCAAACAATTGGTTGCATGACTGTGAATGAACCATGTGGTATTATCGTATAAGAATTATCCAGAACAACTAGAAATAGGTTATTAAAAAATTTCAAGTTAATCATTTCGAAAAGCACTTTGAAATCCCAAATGCTGTTTTTCCCATAAAATGCCAGCTTAATATTTATCCGTTTTTCCTAATTACTGTAATTCAGGTCAAGGCTGATCTCCTTTTTAATAAGGTTTTCGTTTAATTATCTCAAATATCCGTTTATGCGAATTTCATATGTGCAGATGAAAAAGTAATTAATATGATGATAACCTATGTCCCTATTGCCAGCTTCACCATTAATATTAATGTTGTATTGAAAAAAAACACCATCCTGTCGTTCATTTACGTGGCTCGTATCATTGTGAAGCCCTAAAGTAATTTGATAAAAAATGATGAAAAAGTTGGGTTTAATTTACGAGGAAATAATAGCATTTCGTATTTCTCCTCATTAAAGATGCTATTCAAATGCTTGGCTGTTGGGGAGATATAATGCCCTCGTTGATGACAACTACAAAAAGGACGGCAATTTCATTTAATATGTGCTTACAAGATAGATGGCTACCCATTTATGCGTACCATTTATGAAATAATGAATATCAACTGCTATTATCATAATATAAATGTGAACAATGCTCGGGGCTGAAAATGAAAAATGATAGGAAATATATTTCGTCCTTACTTACTCGTTTATTAAAATGGTTAGACACGGCATTTAACGAGTTTAGTTTTTCAAAAAAAAATTCTAGTATAATATTTGTGTTTGTGATGGGTGGATGGATGGATGGATAGCAAACAAAAGAAGGGATTGACAGCCACGAACTGTAGTACTCTGTCAAATTTACAATTAAGAGTGAAAAATGAAGCTGATAACAGATTTATTATTAAATTATACTATTTTAAAACAAATTTTAAGATTAACTCAAAATTGTTGCATAAATCATTAAAGATTAAAAACAAAAACAGTGGCTAAAGTTATCATATCTCTAATGATAATTTTCAATTGCATATACAAATTACTATCATAAAATTTGTAATATGTTAATAAACAAAAAACAATAGATAAAGGCGTTAAAATGTTTTACAATCTGCGTTCTAAACTTCTATAACAATAAACACCACTAATCCAAGAATGGTATTCGCTTTAATAAACATGTAAGAAGTTAAAAACTAATATATGTAATTTAACAAATAACAATGACCAAAATTTAAAATTTGCATCTTTGGGAGTTTGAACAAATGTTTAAAACAAACTGTTAAACTAACAAAAATGTAAAGTAAAATAGCAAGCAAAGGAAGAACCGAATGAGAACTTTTTGCCAAGTGTAACATTAGTGTGTAATAGGGTGTTACCGATTAATGACTTCTTTGGTTCAGAATCCTAAAGTTACAGATGGCTTAGATATTCCTGTTCTATAAATGAGGATGTCAAGATGCCAAAGGTTCACTGATGTATTTTTCTTTTGTAATGCCACATATTTAAATTGGCTTTTTCCTTCCATTACTCCCAGCAACCTCCTCCCATAGGGCACATTTGCATGTTGCCATTCCCCCTTCACACGGCACACTCCCTTATTTATATCTTTTTCCAGCATCTTAAGACAGCGAAAGTTAATTCACGTGTCAAAGCACTTTTCAGATATCTACTCATTAATGAGCTTTAATTGCATCAATTAGTCTTCCAAATTGAAATGCCTCTAAAGTCCTGATGGGGAATCAAAAGCAACAATGTCGACCATCGAGGAAACAGATTTTAATCCGGATAAGCGAAGTCGGTATTAGCGTTTAATCGACTTCAGATTTTATAAACGACCAGAGAATGGATTGTAGGCGGAAAATTAAGGGATATGGTCGTGACATAGGACAAAGTCCATCACTTCCAACAAAGCAGCGCTACAGAGTGTCAAAAGCTACTGACATAATCATGAATAAGGTTAGAAAATTTGATACACGAAAATTAGCACAATGTCCAATGGAAGATTTGATACACAAAAGTTAGTACAATGTTTAATTTAGCTAATCATACTTCCTGATGTGCAAAGATGCCATCCTTGGTGAAAAAACAATTAGAGATTTCTATTGTTATTTGGAACATTGATTTCTATTGGTATATCAATAGAAACTTTCTATTATTTTTATTGGTTTTAACTGTTTTCTATGGTTCCTGTATTGTCCTTTGAATTGATCCTATGGTTCAGTCAATACATCTAAACCATAGGCCAATAGAAGTCAATACAGGAGCCACATAAAACAGTTAAAACCAATAAATTTTATTGGTTTTGTCCAAATAACAATAGAAACCAATAGAAATCGCTATTGTTTTTTCACCAGGGATATAAGGAATTCACATTAACTAAATTGTATTTGTAAAAAAGACCATATGGCTAGACTTGCTTAAATAACAATTTAAACGCAATAAAACATACAATTAAAAATTATTTTCTAAACCTCACATCTAGTAAACCCTGGTGGAAAAAACAATAGAGATTTTTATTGTTTTCTATTGTTATTTGGAACGTTGTTTTCTATTTGTATCAATAGAAAATTTCTATTGGTTTCAATTGTTTTCTATGGTTTTCTAGTGTTAAGTCAATACAGCTATAGCATAGAAGTCAATAGAAGCCAATAGAAGTCAATACATGAACCATAGAAAACAATTAAAATCAATAAAGTGTCCAAATAACAATAGAAACCAATAGAAATCTCTATTGGTTTCTATTGTTTTTTCCACCAGGGAATGAAAGTACGTACTGAATAACATTTCTTCAATGGAAATCTGAGAATTTCGTGAAAATTTAATTAAATGGGACAAAAATAAAATAAATTGCAATTTTTATAATCAAACAACCATATTGAGATATCATTATAGATTTATTTTTCTTTTCATGTATATTTTCCAATACAGTAAATAAACTTATATTATACTTTTGTTAGTTGGGGCACCTGGTTGGGCACCTAATCCAGTAGATAATCAGAATTTTATTCACTTATTCTGAACAAAATGCCCTATTAACTGGACAAGAAACCATCCAAAAGGGACTAAGAAGCCATTTTCGCAGTGCAAAACTATAAAGAATTCGAGAGTATCGACAACATGAAAGCAACTACGAAGAGCACCAATAAATCGAAATCCTCCACATTTTCATTCGAATTATATGAGAAAACATTGAGCATCCCGGTAGAATTCGTTAGAGAGTTGCTCAACTAGGCAATATCATTTCGTCTTATTTCGGATTTAGGCTAAGAGAGACTGTTCAATCGATATTGGGAAATTATTGCGGCTGCATTCTGAGTGTAATGGATGTTGTACTAGTTTTAATAAAGCGAAATCCGCTGTAAGGCATTATTTGCCCAGCGTTTCGCAAGTTTTGTTTCAGTCCTACCATTGCAGTTTGTTCATCCTCATCATCACCGTTTTCATCCTCATCATCCTCATTTTCATCATCATCATCATCAATACTGTTTTTCGTCTTCTTGTTTCTAAGACCATCTTCCTTGTCTATCTCGCTTTGTATTAAGCAATGGAATAAAAGGATTTTCCCAGACGATAATGAATCTTAAAATTGTTAAAAAGATTTCGTGCAGGAAGACGAAGAATAAGAGTTTAAAAGCTGTAGCCAACTACGGGAAAAAATGATTTAGATCAAAAATCGATCGATGTAGAGAGGTTGGAAAACATTTGTATGCCATTGCTGAAATTCTCCAGAGGTTTTTGGAGGGTGGGTCTAAAAAAAAAAGGTTAATGGGTCTAGAGGCTCTGATTGCCGTATTAGGGCATTTAACACTATTTTGAAGGTTCTCTCACCCTAATGTACCTGATGAAGTCCTTGAGGGAAATAGGCAAGTGAACGAAATCCGACGTATTTAGGTAATACAGAAAATTGCACTTTTAAAAGCACTTGTAGAAAAAACGAAAAAAAAAAAAAAAAAAAAAGAGGAATTGCCATTTTGACAGCTTGATTAACTGAACTGTTCTCTAAAAAACCTACGATGAAGAAGCTTAATTTCCTCGTTTTCCGTACGGTTGCAACAGGAAACAATATCTGCGCATGCGTAAAATATTTCAACGCATTTTCGATTTACGAAATTGCACAATTTTGCAAATTAAGTCAAAAAAAAAAAAAAAAAAAAAACTTTTGCTATAAAAGCCGTTTAAGAACTTAAAAATTTTTTTTGTAAATTTTGGTTACATTTTCAAAACAAAATTCAATATATAGGATGTACAGTATTCAGTAACAATTACATAATGTAAACTTTACATGTAATAGGCTATATTTTACAAACTAAAACATGACAAACTCAGTAAAAATACATTGGCAATAAATGCTACAATTGGTCTAATTCGCATAATTAACATTGTTGGTATTAGTATATTTCAAAAGTAAGTTTTGCTAAATGTAAATATACACTCTACCTTATATTTGGCAAGTAAATGTCAGATTTGGGCCAATGCATATTTCGTGAAAAATTCTTACGAATATATGAATATGTTTATTTTATATGAAATATAAATAATAATTTCAAATTAAAAATTCTTTTACAAGTGTATAACGCAGCTTGAATAAATTTAAACTATGGTTAATTGGTCTATATTTCATATTACATGAAGTGGTCCCATTATCCGGAATGTATGTAATCAGTGTTGAAATTCAGTAGAAATATTCTGAGCAGTAAGGGAATCGATATCATCAAATTTCAAAAGTAAATTTTAATAAAGTTCATTAGTTTACACTATGTAAACTACATTTTGGATAATGTAAACTTGATATATAAAATACTTAGGTTGGGAATTGAGTAAAGCTGTTCGATAAAACGTTATGACCTGTTTGAACATCATGTCTGAACCTTTGCATTAATTTCACCAACAATTTCCGTTTGAGATCTGAAAAATCGTTACGTGCCCCACACCGAACAGAAATGCATTTCCAATGATTTGCAATGCATTTGCAATGCATTTAAAATACATATAGATTGAGA
>JAQGAE010004569.1:0-12555 GCA_034696685.1 Julus scandinavius | reverse complement strand
GTGGGGTGTCTGATTGAATGTGTACAGGGGGTAGCCGTAAGTTTTTGGCGGCGTAGGTTTTTAGCGGCACCTTAAAAGAAAAAAAAAATGTTGGCTTCGCTCGTCTGGATAATTGAGGATCCGGATGATTGAGGTCCGGATAATCGAGTTTCTACTGTAATTTAAAACATTTGTTAGGAATAATCATCATGGCTAAGCTAAATGGAAACATTATTAATGCTCGCAACATGAAATTTCAATATTTTCCAGCCAACTGCCATAACCGTACCAAGTGGAAAGCGTTATTCATTACAATATGACGATACGGGGAGTCTCCAGTCCATTGCCACTCCAAGAGGTCACGTTCACGAATTTGGTATTCAGACGTCGCTCGGATTCTACAAGCTTCAATACACGGCACCTAGCATGCGACAGCCGTTTATCATCCAGTACAACGATCGAGGCGAGCTGTTGGCCAAAATATATCCCGGCTTGAAAGGACGAGTGTCCTACATGTACGACGGCAATGGAAAATTACAGGCATCGCTGTTTGGCGACTCCAAAATCGAGTACGCTTATTACGGCGATACGGGTTTGGTGAAAAGCATCTCTCTAGATGCCTCTGACTTTGATTGCCGCACCGATTACAAGTACCACGGAGCGTTGATCAAGGAGGAGAAAGTGCGCTTTGGTATCAAGTTGGGGCTAAGCGCCATCAAGATTAAGTATCAGTATGACGGGAATGCGCGCTTCCAGCGTTGTGAGCTGGAGATCAATGGTAAAGAAATATACCCTGTGAATTATCATTTTAACGTGAATACCGGCATTTTGGAAAACGTGATGCAGTTCACCGTAAAGCACAATCACTTCAACGAGACGACCATCGAGAGTAAGGCTGAGAAGTTCTCAAAAATCAGGCATTTGGACCAATACGGACGCGATTCACTCATAACGGTACAGATCGATGGTTCTGAAGTCTTTTATTATCAACTGATTTACGATAACCGCAGTCGTATTCACAATATCACTGCCAAGCTCGGCCTCGACACACCAGTGTTGCGTCAGAATTATTCTTATACCCTGGATGGGTTTTTGGAAGAAGTGGCAGACAAGGATTCTTGGAAATATCGCTACGACGAAAATGGAAACATCATCGGAATCATTCACGGCAAAAAAGACGTAAAGCTAAGGTATAACGAAGGAGATCGTCTGATAGCCTACGGGGACTTTGACATGAACATCATCGACAATCGAGGATTTCTGGTTCAAAAAGGCGAGGAGAAATTCCTGTACAATGCTCATGCCCAGCTGCAGTCGGCTGCCCATCGCAATCTTTACGAAGTCCATTATCATTACGATTCCTCGGCACGCTTAATCGCACGTAAAGATACTCACGGAAACATAACGCAGTACTTCTACACCAACGTCCGGCAACCTCATCTCGTTACTCACATCCATCATCCAAAATCTGCTCAAACTTACCAACTTACTTATGACGATAGAGGTCATCTCATTCATTTTGAGCATCGGAACTCCAACACCAAGTATTTCGTTGCCACCGACCACTTAGGTTCGCCGCTGTTGGTTTTTGATCAAGTCGGAAGCGTCGTGAAAGAAATCCGTCGTTCGCCGTTCGGGGCATTACTGGAGGACACCAATCCTCATTTATACTTGCCTGTAGACTTCCACGGAGGCCTGAGGGACCCCATTACGAAGTTACTGCATTTCGGTGCACGGGTTTACGATCCCATTCAGACGCAATGGATGACTCCGGATTTTGAAAATATTTTGGATTACCTTACAACTCCGCAGGCCATGTACCTGTATCGCTTCCGAAATAACGATCCCGTCAACCTGCATTCAAACTCCCAAAATCAATATTATACAGGTGAGCATTGTACATTTTTTCATAAGCTTTTTGTAAACTGCGTCATTTGCAAATATACAATATTTACTTCTAATGGCTGTAACATCTCTTACAGTGTTTCTAACTCTTGCTCCCGCTCCATCTTATTTGAAATTTCATACTTGTAATACAGTATTTCTATTGAATTTTTTTTAAAAATAGAACTCTTGGATTGGATGCCTCTGTTTGGTTACAACATTGAAGAAATCACCGGCGTTAAAGAAAATAGCAAGGGACATCAACTAAGCATGAAAATGCCTAGCAATCTACCGGTGATTTCAGGATTAGGATGTTCGTCCGACGTGATCCAGCGTGAATTTCATCGTTTGAGTTTTGTGCCGATCACGCGTGTGAAATCAGAGACACATTTTCAATTAAAGCGCCCTCTGATCACTCGCAAGAAATCTGTTTTCGGCGATGGCATTTTGGTGTCTCGTCTGAATGGCAGAGCGGTAGTGAACGTATTGGAAGGGGCCAGTCAGATTGTGCAGGATGTTGTCGTGTCCGTGTTGAACAATTCACACTTTTTGGACATTCATTTTTCGTCTCATGGCCAAGATATCTTTCATTTTGTAAAAGAAGGACCGTCCAGTAAAGTGCAGGACGATCACAATCAGCTGCAGAGGCTAAGCGGCATTTTCAATGTTTCGATGCATGATTCGGAACATGGCAAGGACCTTAAGTTGCATGGCCATAGCGCAACCATCAACATCCGCTATGGCACCACTGTGGAACAGGAAAGGCACCGCCTGTTAAAGCACGCTAGGAAGCGAGCGGTGGATTGGTCGTGGGACGGAGGAGCTAGGGAACTCCTTACAGGTAAGAGGGATGACATCGGCATGGTCATCCATTGAATATTTAATGCTGTCAGAGTGCAAATTTCTAATTGCTTCAAAATTTTAGATTTCATTTTGTGTAGACTTAAGTTTTCGGATGTGGAGATCATCAATTTTTGATATTTTATTCTCATATTTTCAGACAATCTTTCTAATGTTGAATTAAGGAGGCGTCGAAGCGGTCGTCGCAGGCGGAAAGGAAGGCAAAATGGCACGAAGTGAACGAAACCAGCAGAGTTAAATAGAAATGCCTCTAATTTAAAAATAAGATAAAAAACAACCAAAAAAAAAAGAAAAACACTCAGGTCGTTGTTCTTACTAAGGATCCCTCCCAAATGTGATATAGCCATAAACGGAACGCTATCGAACAACGGTCATGTCCTACGTAGCGACGGTATTCAAAGCGGTGACTTATGGCTGCTTGCATTACAATCATGTTTTCATACGATGACTGCCTGTTCAAAGTGCGGCAAAGTATCCGATGCTACGGCTGCCGTACGTGTGGATCGAGGGAATGCTACCGAATCCTGTTTGTTGGCCGGACGTTTTTTTCTTATTGGGGAGGCGATAAACGAAGGGAAGGAGCTAGTCAGGAGTAGCCACAAAACACTGTGCCGTAGCCGCTGTCGTTTTCTTCATTTTCTTTTACTATTTGTTCCTGGATGTTTCTTTCTCGGGCCAGTTTTACCGACATTATCCACTCCTGTGAATCGAAGTGCAGAGGTTGTTGCGGTGAAATTGTGCGTTCCCGTACAGACATTCGGGGAATTTTGTTAGAAATCAAATATGTCACGCTTATTTTATTGAGATTTTGGCAGGCTGCTGAAGAAGTCCCTGCCGAGCGGAAGTGAGACGAGACAGTGTCCGGCTGAACCAACTCGCAAGCGTCGTTCGTTCGGTTCTCCTTGCTTCAACGTACTTTATTTTACGTATCATTGGATGCTTTTGCTTAATTTTTTTTTTTTTGTTAATTTACTTTTTTAACCACCGTTTTATCAGCTCATCAGTCATGCGCGGGTGTATCTGCATGAGATTGCGAATGAACTACCCCTCGCTTACTCGTTCGTAAAACGCAAAGCATTCGGCGTTTGATATCGCACAATTTGCCGGTGAAAGTGTTGTCTCTTATCAAAATTCGTCATTTCTGCCCAGTGGCGGAGATGTTTGTAACTCGATGGATTTCATCGATTCGTTTAATTCCGTATTAAATCTCTCCTTCCCCATTTTGCATCTTTAAAATCACCCGTTTTTTAACTTTAGCAAATCTTCCTGACATTTCCAAATTTTCTTTCTACCCACTTGCCAGAAATAATTTCGTAAAATAATACTCGCCAATGTCGAATGCCCTTTATCAAGGATTGGGTTAAGCGTCAGGAAGTCCGCCCAAGGAATACTTCAGAAATATTTATCAATTTTTGTACAAAAAAAACAGTTGTGTTCTGCCCCCTCTTATCTTCGATTGCACTCGTCTGAGAATTTCAGGATTTCCTCTGTTTGAGAAATTCCTTTGGTTTTTCTGTTCTACGGAACTAATGCGGATCAATCCTGGTTCTTCGTCGGTTTAACGCGAAATCGACGTCAGATTTTATATAGAAAACAGCTTTAGAGGCTAATGAAATTGATAGTTTGAAAATCGGTTTTGTGTATAGCGTTCATTTCCAGTACGCTCCCTGGTTTTTCTGTCTGATTTTTTTTAACAAAATCCATTGCTAAATGTAAATATGGCTGAGCAGCTTTGTCAGTGTTCGTGCAATTCGATCTTGCCCCTTCTTAAGAATGGCAAATCCCAGCCTTTTTTGGTCCATTTTTTTTTCAATTGAACTCAATGCCCTAGTATCTTTTGAATTCCCGTTGGTATGGGGTTAGGAAAAATCTTTGAGGAAAGGTCAAGGTCTGCAATGAATGATTTTAGGTTACAGATTTTAAATTTAAATATTTATACAAATTGTTTGTGCGGTCAAAGGAGGCTGGTGTTTGTTGTTTCTAGGACTTCTGTGCTACTAAAAGCCATAAAATATGGATTCCCGTGTAAACGGCATATCAGCTAGGGATTGAAATAGTCCCAATTTAAAATGAATTGAAATGGCACAGATTATAAAGTCACAATTTGAAGATAAAAAAATGGACGGTATGTTAAATGTAGGAGGATCGTCGGATATTCGAGCTGCTCCGATGGGCTGACATTTTGATATTTTTAAAATCACCGTTATTGAACGGTTAAGAGTTTTAATATCGTCGTCTTTCTAAATTTCTTACATGTCTCCCATTTCAGATCGATTTTTTTCTCCAAATTTTGAGTTGGCGAGGCTCGACGATTGCTGCAAATTGCCGAGTTGAGAAGCTATTTCTACATCCGTAGGACACTAGAATCGTAAATCGAAACCAAAACAATTGAAAAGTCATTATAAATGGCAGAGTATTTCTGTATCCCGTTGTTTTGCCATGATTTCCCTTTGTCCATGTCAGTTTTTTTTCTATTTTATTTTAATTTCTCGTCGCTTTTTTAATCCCGTGGGCTTCATTCTGTTTTCACGTTCATTCGGATAGAAAACGCGAGTAATTTATAATCGATGTGTATCAGCTATATCGATATTAATTAATATATGGACAAAAGAGATCACGAGGTATTCGTCGCGATCTACTCAATTTGACGACATTGTTTCACCCCCTAAATATATTAATACTCATTGGACTCTGTGTTGACCACTGAGACCCTTTTCAAAGATGCTGTTCTGCCAAATAAATATTTGTTCAATTTCACATCTCTTTTTCCCTTTCTTTATCTAACCTCGTTGTTTACTTTCATGTTTTCTTTGCATTTCAGCATTTTTAAGAAACCTTAAGAATGTTTCTTAGAAATGTATAAAATACGGTGTTCAAAGGTATTTCCAAAATATAAAGTTGTTCAACTTTATATGTTTAGAATTTATTTCATTTATTTGTAATTTTGTTTTTGCTTATAATAGAACATTTGCATATGCTAAATGTCACCTATCAAGAAAGTTTTGAAAACATACCATATTTTACATCGTTTCGTATTTTCGTTTTGAATACTTTGGCAGTACCTGCCATGGACTGTAATGATCGAACTTGATGGATATTACATTCAATTGCAATTGAGTAACAAAATATGTTAATTGCATTTGTCTCCGCAGGTAGTCGTGCAGGAACTCTGCTGGAATTTTAAAAATTACAATCTCTGCAGGAACAGTAATTCTGCAGTCTTTGCAGGAACTCGGTAAGTCTAATCATTACATGAATAAAATATCTACAATCTCTGATGGAACTCTGAAGTTCATGGAGGAATCCATATACTCTTCAAACTTTGCAGGAACTTAGCAACATCTGCAAGAACTCAGGTCTCTGAAGGAACGCGTTGTGATCTGCAGGTACTAAGGAAATCGGGAGTTTTTCATTTTCTAGAAGAACTTGTGTACTCTGCAATATCTACAGGAACTAAGGAACACGGTAGTTCTGCAATATCTACAGGAACTAAGGAACACGGTAGTTCTGAAATCTCTGCAGGACAGTATATGTACTATATAAGGGACACGGTGTATTTCTACAATCTCTGCAGGACAGTACGTGTACTATATAAGGGACACGGTGTATTTCTAAACCCGGAATCGCGTGATCCTGCCTCTTGGGCAAAAACATGTACAAGGACCTTCTCGAGTTTTAAGTAGCTGAATTGCTCCTTTGTTCTTTCATGACAGTCACACAACACGCCAAAGTGTTGGTCATGTGCAAGGTCATATGTGCTCTGATAAGGCAGTCGTTTGCAGGAAAATAGTGCAGTTGTCAACTCCAATTTATAAATGTGAGTGGGTGACCTGTTATTTTTCTAGGCTGACGTGTCCGCTTTCTTTGGTCTGATCAAATATCTTTATTTCCTCATCGATGAGATATGAGTGGGGGGAATTTCGTTTTCTAACTGTATCGTGACGAATATGCTAAATTCTCGCAACTCATTTCGTTTCCTCGTTAACAGGATCGACATTTACATAAGAAGGTGAAACAGCTGTAAAATGTGCTTACATGCGAAGTTAATGTTACAGAGTTGTCCACCCTGGGGCTAAGTTTTGTTTTGCATCGCTGGAGTAAGTTTATTTGTAAGTTATTTGAATATACACCTTGTTTTTTTGTGCTAGTTTTTTTGGAAATGCATACAAGTCGCGTGCTCATTGTTGAATCTTTTTTTTATAAGTTTCTTGACGTGCTTGAAACCTTCAAATTAAACTGCATTTCGCAATTATCGCCTGGATCTTTATTTTTCTACGTCATACGGTTCCTGGAAATCGCTGCTATTCAACTTCCTACATGTTTTCGAGATTTTGTTCATTTTGATGAAATCAAATCCTGCGACAGCATCGAGGAATAACCAACAGTGAAAAAAAGGTGAGTGAAATTTATTGACTTTGAAAAAAATCGTTTTCTGGTTCATTTCCCTCAATTTGGGATGTAGGCCGGACAAAAGGATTTTTTCACAATTATTCGTTATCAGTGACAGTGTACACGAATTTTCTGTTTGTAACTCATGGAAAGGCAATTATTTGAAATCGACAATTTCCCATTGTTTTCGTGTATTGTTAAATTGTTTACGATTTAACGAGGATGCGAAACGTCGGTCAACACATTTTTGGGAATTGTTTTTAAAATGATTTTCCTACTAGAGGAAATTCACCTCAGTCACAAAGTGTTTTGGTAAATTCGTCACGTGTTAAGGTAATTTTTCTATATATTTATCCTGATAAGTCGTAATTGTATATTATTAGACTATACCGGATTATTTTTCTTCCAATAAGATATGTTTACAAAAAGTTAGGAATATTTGAAGTTTCTCTAAATTTAAAATGTGGACCTTATGCCATTGTTTTCAAAACTTTGGTAGATTTACCTTCTATATATATACTATTGGTGAATAGAAAGCTTCCGAATAATTTATAATATAGCATATTATTTTATTGAAAACCTGGTGTTCCGGAACAATTTTAGCACCTTGTTCAACGTACTGCCACAATGTGTCCCAAAAGTACAGCTCTATGTACAGCATATTTATTTCATTCAGAATTATAATTCAGAGACATTAAGATCACGTGATTACGTCAGTGACGAAAAGTGCATTAGGACCATTGGACTACTAGTATTCTAATCCTAGATATGGTTAATAAAGTTCAGTGGCACACTGACCCTTTTAAACACTGGACAATATGTTATGTTAATAACATTTAAGTAGCATAATACATAACAGCTTTTAATGTACTTTGATTGCACCGTTTTTTCACTAACATATTTTTGAAAATTGTGTTTAGTTCTTACAAATATTAAATAATAGCCTTATGTAGTAGTTGTGGGTGGGCTCCTTTGTATCCTGGCAACCAATATTTTTAGACCCTGTCTAACGCTCAATGTAATTTGAGAAAAGTTTATAAAATGAAAGTTTGACATGTAAAAGAACTAGACAACCGGATTCTTTACCGGATTCGTAGGAGAGTTTTCTGTATAAAAGATATCACAAAAGCGACCTACATTTTATGGAGTGATATGCTCTAAACTTTCATTAAATTCCTTCTTTTTATTTTCATAATATTTTTTCTCAGAATTGAGGAGATTGAATTTGCTATATTATACAATGTTGTTTGTTGCGTCTGTCCTACTTTTATTACCTGGTATCTCTTTTTGTTAATTACCTGTATAATGTCCTCGTTAGCATTTTTCCTCTACTTGCTGTCGACTTACCCTCATTTTCCATCCCGCCCAGACAGGATTCAAAGTAGTCTTAATATCGTATCGAAAATTAAACGAGTTTTTTTTAGACGATAAATAGTCAAATTGGAATTTTTAGGGTGTAATGACGATGACAAACATTTGTTTTTCCGCTGTCGAAAATTTAACAAACAATGTGGGTGTTCGCACCTTTTACAGGATGTTCACGAAGGAAGCCAATATTTCAAAATTTTAAATATATACTCGAAAATGTTCTTCCAAGGTCACAAAAAGAGTAATGTTTTTAAATTTATCCATTTTAAGGGTTTTTCCAATCATTGGAGCATAGCAAATATGGGGACGTTGCATGTACTATAGTATCAATGACCTTTGCTTAAACATATCCCTAGCTCTCTAAAAGACATTAAAACCGCTCACACACTCCAATATCTGGCAAAACTCGAAAATTCTGGCATTTCCAGTTGTAACTGACAATGATACACTGGTGGAAAAATGATACAAAACCACATTGTACCATGTACTCTTAACAAACAGTATGACTGAAAGCATTTAGGTTCATGTTATTCACATGTAGGACAACATATTGAAATCCGTGGTCATCTCATACTTACACGTGTAGAATTTATCCAGAGTACACTGTATAACATCAATTAGCTGTTTAATGACACGTCCTTACTTGACAAAATATGGAACAAGACTAAACCATTTCAAACTCAAAACAGAACATTAGAACAACAGTATGTGGATGTTGTATTCCACTCAAATAGAATTTCAGCATGTGGATGTTGTATCTCCAACAACATGTACAGTTAGATATCAAGCCTCTAAATTTATGCAACAAATAATGTTTCATAATCGTGGGTGGTACGTGATATATGGCAGCATACAATATACATATGACCGGTTTTCTTGTGTTTATCTTGAGTTCACTTACAAAACAAAGGTTCTTGATGGAAATGTGCCCTTTGTTATTAAAAGCTTAGCCATGTTGTGACCTCCAATCACACGTGTTAGTGATTAGACACAAGTTGATATAAATCGATCAAGATTAAGAAGACTGAGCATTAAGCTAACACATGTTGTGGTATATTCATAACTGCGTGTTACACTTTGCTAAAATGAATTTCCAGATGGGGTTTTGATAAAAATAGTGGCTATTATGTTATCAGATCCAGCACCTCGAGACAGGGTTTGCGATTCCAGTTGTAACAGGACTTTTTCAGTTTTTAGCTGCAGGACTTATCAACAGAGCACATGTGTGTGCAGTTTACAGTGTACGATATATTTGAATAACAACTCTACTTTAGAAATAGAACAGAAACATTTAAATTCAGATTCTGGTGAAGATGACGTAGTAAAAATGCCCTTTTTTCATAAGCTTTGTCTCGGTTGCTCTAAACTCTGTTTACCATTCATTTTATTGCTTGAACAGTGCAGATGATATTCTTTGATAAAAGGGCTATTTTAAGTGAACACCATTTAAGTACTTTAAGAGGTGGAGTTATAAAATATTTTGATTTTCTTTCTATTGAAAACAATGTGTGCCCATTACTGCCAATTTGTCAAGATAATATAGTACTTGCAGTTAAAAACCTCCTTTATTTCTCTCTCCAAAAGCCCCATTGCAGTAGGTTCAGACAATTAGAAGGCGTCTCTTTAAAAACTGGGTCAGCATATGTACAATGGACCCAATTAACAGATTAAACTGCAGACATATGTGGAATGTTGGGGTCTGTTTGAGTACCCCTTCTATTTTAAGAGTATACAACCCTACATGTATTTCTATTATCTGGACGCTTTTTGATGGTTCCTGTACTTTTCTGGGATTTTCCCCCATCTCAAGCAGGAAGTAGCAAACTCAGCTTGTAGTCAACAGCTGTTCACTATGGTAATTTTCCATGTTTGAACTTTGTTATAATCTGATGAAGATTCCCGGGTCACGTAAACATGTATATATATATATATTTATTTATTTATTTTGAAAATAAACGAAGATATTTAAGTATCTTGTTTTTCAAAGAAAGTAATTCATTAATTATCTTATCAAGGCACCATTTCAAAAAGAGAAAAACACTCGATCACTAACCATGATTTTTTGATAAATTGAGTCAAGAAAACTTGTTTTAACTGTATCTGAGACATTGAACTCAACTGTTATACACGAACCCAATTCCCAAACACTCGTCCTCCTTTTAGTGACCTAGAGTACATTTTGTTCAGATGTGAAATTTCATAATACGCATTTTATAAACCCGATATTTTCATTCTTTTCAAGGATAACACTTCCCACACAGCTATTATTATTATTTTAAATTATATATAGGGCGTATCTTTTCACACTTTAGTACATCATTAGTCTAGAGAACATTTTCAGTTTGATGTAGTATATTCGTCGTTTGAGACTTAAAGGATTACCTCCTGAACTTTGAACTGTTGTCCACATTCGCCCTTTTGAACACCGACTCGCATCGGTTTCTGGACAGTGTATGACATCGTATGGTAGTGAGTGTTTCGATGACAGCTATTGAACACGTGGTGAACAGTTCATTTCTAAAATAGTGGGAAAATACGCTGACTTCAGTATTCAATATCAGAGTTGTGGTATATGCACCATCAGTCCTGGCACCGAGGCTACAAATTTAAGCCTGTTTGACCGTGGTTTATCATTATTGTCATTATCATCATCATTATTGCGTTATAATGATATATCAGAATTGGTAACTGCTACTATTTAAGAGTGCGCTTTTGCGTCCTTTGGAGAGATTTTCAGGTATGAAATTACTTTTTGAAATATGTTCGTCATAGTCGTTCCCTCTACAGGAGGCTTTTTCTTAATTTTGATATGTTATTTTTGCAGTGGTATCTAATTACTGGTATTTGTGTTATCTGATATTTTTCTAGCCATGAATACGTCGACCATACTAGCGCTTCTTTTGGTCGTCTTGACCGGTAGTTGTTGGGGTCAAACGTTATGGAAACAACAACGTGGTTACGTCAACCGGAACACTCAAGTCCCAATAGTTACATCGAGGCCCATCAATGTGCCCGTTAGTAATAAACAGTACGGCCAAAACTGGAATCAGAAGTCATATCCCCAGGAGAAAAGGAGGGAGGCAGTCCAGCCGCAGGATAGAATCATTTTCCCGGATAATGTTGCACGGACAACAGCTGACCCTCGAGGAACAAAACCCGTCAAACGCAAGGTCAACTCGTCTAATGAGGTGAGTAATACACTATTAATATTAAACATGCTACAACAACAAATAACTATTTAATAATAGATTCTGTGTTGCGTGACGACCTAACGACGAAAACAGCGCCCCTTACATTTTGTCATATTTACAGTAATTATTTTATAGCCTATAATGGGCTTATTATGATATTAGTTTGATATCTTATATTCAACGTTTTCTACTTGATTTTCTGTCAATATTTGTCGAAGTTAGTGGCGACTGGCCAGAGTGTCAGCTTGTCTGAGGCAAGAGGCCCTTGATCCCTTAAATGTTAAGACATTTAATAAAAATTAAATGATAGTTTTATGCAGCTGATGTGCATGGGCAGTTCCTTTTTTATCATGGCAACTAACATTTTTAGATTAGTCCGCTAAATCTGACTTATACAAATTTATTCCAAACTTTTCAGTAGGGTCCTTTATGTCCTAATGTCGATTGTGTAATAAATAACTTAAAATTTTGAGAAATTTTATGAAATTTAATAGAAAGACATTTAAATTGAGTATGCAAATTTTCTAATAACATCACTGGAATTTGGGCATTATTTGTTAGAACTAAAATTATAACCTGAAATTCAATTTGTCCAACTGTGTATATGTATATCAACCGAAGCCTACAGAGGTTTTCTTTTCACCAATCGACTTCGTGAAATGAATTGATTGGACGAAAAAGTCACGTGATATGGTACATGGCTCAATGACGAAACTTACTTATATAAAGGTCCAAAGTGACTTAAGGGAGAGCAGTACCCCCATACCAACAATGGTAAAAACTTACCAACCACGTGGATTGGCGCCTGATGAATTGATTTCAAAATAAAAAATTGTCCCATCACATGTCATTTGTTATTGAGGGCATCATTTATGTTTGCAAA
>JAQGAE010004568.1:0-12555 GCA_034696685.1 Julus scandinavius | reverse complement strand
TAAATATATGTAAATATCAAAATTGTACAGCTATTAAAGACATTTAATAGGTGCACAATTTTGATATTTACATATAGTATTTACATCTTGGTGGAGAGCCGGCTTTAGGTAAAAACGCGATTTTTCTTATTACGGCCTTGATGGCCCCTTATTATATTTTCTTCACTGTATCGGTAAATTTAACCTTGTAGGGATATTCGCGAGGCTGTGTTCCTCGGTCATGCTGGTCAGTTTGGCGAATTACATGGTTAGGATTGGAAGTAAGTTTCAAATCCTAACTTACCTGATGATAATGAGGCGTGGTGTACATGCGTGATTGAAGTTTACCTGTGGCTCTAACCTTTGAAATAGTTTTGGGGGTAAAAAAACATAAAAGAGCTTTTGTTAGGTGGGGAGAAGGGAAGATGTGTGCTCTAATAGTGGTGCTCGTGATTTCGGGCTATATCGTTGCTTTTGGTTGAGTCCCCGACGCTATCGTTCAAAATGTTATGGAGCGTGACCAGTAGTGGACTCGACGAGTTTTTCTCACGATAGTAAAATCGAATGCCAAAGGGGTGCCATTCAGGATTATTACTCCGTTTCGAACCGAATTTATTTGTTACACTTTTTGTTTTGTTTGTGCAATCACGTTCAATAGCATTAGTTATCGAGTTTCTGATGTGGTTATTGAACATATAATCTGGACTAATATCGAGGAGTTCGCAAAAGTTTGATGAAATTTCCTGTGAACATGGTAAGGATACTTTTTTTGTGACTTTAACACACCTTTGGCGCTGTCAGATTGGTATGGTTTAATTTATACTGTAATTTGCGTGCTGTTTAACGTTAATTTGACTAAAGATTCATTGATAAAAAGCATCGATTAGGTAGTTCAACGTAAACGTATTGCGTGTGGTCTAAATTATGAATTTACCTGTCCATAACTCTATCCTTATCTATCAATTAAAGTCAATGGATCCTCCATTGTTTTCTTTCGGATGATGTTGCAGAACTAGTTTTATATCAAAACTGTGTTTGATTATGTAGAAGTTAATTTTATGGGACTAACCTGAACGTCCAACGGTCACTCTTGACCAAAAAAATAAGTATATAAAACTAATTAGGCGTGCATATTTTAATAATGTCACTTCATCAGGGATCTAGAACAAGTTTCGGGCTGTCAAATCTGATCGTGAATCTAAATCATTAAAATGACAGTTAAAAAACTGTTGTTCATAATATAGAAAAACATGTTTGTCGTTTTGTGAAGGCTGAAAAAGGCATGTACGTCTATGCGGAATGCCATCAAATAAAGTTATATAACTAGAAGTTGCATATTAAGTGACTTTGAAAATTTAGTTTCATTTTTTTAATCTCTTCTATGGATGCTTCCAACAATTGGCCATTCATTTTTCTGATGAATTGATGATTTGTTTTCCATATAAATTGTAAATAACGTTGTTTCTGAAGTGAACTCTTGTAAGTTAATCATTCTCTTTGTTCAATTATATACTACTTGACTCTTTCAAATTTGGACAAAGTGCCATATTGAAGGATGGAATGATTGTTTAAATTGAATCTGTGAGAATATTATACAAATAAATTTGCCATTGAAGCACATGTACATAATCATGACACAAGTAGTATGACATAAATATTACATAATTTTGACATTTGCATTGCTCAAAGAAGATTCCAATGTATTTAAAGTGTTTATCAATTCACTCTTCTTCGTATTTGTGATATTAGCACCGGTCTGTAATTTAGAACGGAACAAGCAGCAATGATTCAATTTTGATAATCACAGTGGTAACTTTCTTTAGTGCCTATAATTAGGTTTGCTATACGTCCTTTTTGACGTAGACTATCCTAGCTGGTTTCAAGGTCATGTCCAGTAATTTCTCTCAGTTTTGAAGTTATCCGAGGAGGAATAATTCCCAGAATAGAAGAACATAAATGTACAGTGGATATAAATTTATTCCACGAAAATATAATTGGAAGCAATTCAAAAAAATACCCACATGTAAGGGTAATGTTTAAAGCTAAGTTTGGGAAATTTTGTGGAATACGAGATGTGAAGAGTAACTCTTGTAAAACAAGAAAATTTAAAAATGTACACATTACTCTTTGCACCAACTATGTTATTACAGTATAAAATGTAGGTCAGTCAATGGAACTCGCCCTTATCATGGTTTTGCTAGCAGGTGGAACACCACCTAAGGGCATGTTAAAGGAAACAGCTGCAATTTTACGTATATGATGGGGATCCAATGTAAGAGAACTAAAGCGTTACTATTACCGAATAGGTTTAATGATATAGTAGTCCATAATACCAGGAATGAAAATTGCACTAGAATAAATTTATATTCTTTACTTCTTGTCAATGCTCTCCCTGAATTCTAAATGACCACACTATAAAATAACATGAGATTCAATCGACATCCTTTCCCCCTTTTTGACTACACACAAAGGAATAAACAGCCAGGTTAACATTTTACAAACAATGTTCAGGCTTCATTTAAAAAAAGAATTTGTAGATTCATGATATTTACATATTGCAACCCTTTATCTGAAAGCTTGGCAATTATGTGCCAAAAGATTTGGTAGCCAGTGGTTTGGAAACAATGAGAACCTTCAGAGAATTATTTTCATAAAATAAGCTTTAGTATTACAAGGGACACAGGAGCGTAATTTGTATCATAATTTATTGAGTACCTGTAGGCCAATCATATCTCGCCTGTTAGCACTCTTGCAGGTAACAGAAGGGAGATAGGCATACCTGTAGTTCAATTTCATGGTGATGGTAACAAACAAAGGAATTGGAGGAACCCAGTGGGAAAGGCGATGCAAGGACGGTGGGAATATTCTCATCGATAGGATCCTGAATATGACCTTAGGGCAAGTTCAGGTTAAACGATATTATGTTAAGTGAAATAGGTCTAGTCAAGCTATATGGCGTGAAACAAAACTTGCCTGGTTTTTTGGTCTTTTTGAAGGAAGACTAACAAAACGTCGTGCAATATGCGCACGTTCTGCACAATTATGCACCCTTCTGAAAATTACCTTGCGTGGCCAAAGGCGAAAAATGCCAAGTGTTTAGTTCATTTACATGTGTTAATGACAAATTGCCGGGATACTAATTTGGCTAACAAAACTAGTTTCAAAAACCCTCTCCTCCAAAGGAACAAGCCATCACTTTTTTCCGTATTCGTGAAATGGTAACAAAACAAATACATGGTAATCTTTTTTCATCTGGTGATGTGTAATTAACTGCTATTCAGCACACAGATGCATAACCAGGTTGACATCCTTGTCAATGTACTCTTGTTGAATCATAATGCATTTGGAGATTTCTCTTTGATGTTTGTGCATAAAGAATGTTATTATGGAGTTTCATAATTCAGACTTATGTATAAATTTTAATACATGCGTAAGTGGAGAAATCTGTGCCATGGACTTTGTTAATGACAGTTGGGTAAAATATTTGGGTCACAATTATTTTTATATGTATAAAATTGAATGGAAGCAAATTATAATGTAATACTCCACATTTTACTTATACATAAGGTAAAGAAAATTCAAGTAATTCTATTTTTAAACTATTTTTTGTTCACAATTTAATGTTTTGTATTCATGTACAGTGGAACCTCGGTTTACGAACGTCTCTGTTTACGAACACTATTTGTGGTTTCGCTTTACGAACGATGCTTCAGTTTACGAATACATTTCTCTTGGCTCACCAATCAAAGTTCTGAGTTTCTGCAATTGTTTTACTAGTTTCAGCAGAACATCTTTGTTACAGATAACTTTTACTAAATGCAAGAAACATCCAAAAATTTGTTATAATTTCCAAGGATTCAAATTAAAATCGATATTAGTTTCAAAGATATAGCCTACATTGGAAATATGGCAAAAGTTCGTCTCTTGTTTTATCCCAGCCAATTGCAGATGCAATGGATGACAATCCATCGATGACGTCGATTTACGACAAATCATATAATTAACTACAGAATAGAGTATAATAATACAAATTTTACATTTTCCTAATGGAAACAATGTTTGTTAAGGTAAATTTCTTGAACAGAATCTGCAAAATAAAATCTGATTCACAGCAACGTCAGCATGACGACACCACGTGGGTGTCTTTATTTCCTGTAATGTTGGAAATCATGGATGTATATATTAAACTGCTTTCTTCTAATATTACAGTTATATTTTTTTTTTCTGTATAATTTCCACACGTAAGCCATAACATGTTAAAAAAAATTCTAGGACAAAGAACGCATTATTTGGACTTACATTAATTGCAATGGGAAAAAATGGTTCGGATTGCGAACTTTTTGGTTTACAAACAGGGTCATGGAACGGATTAAGTTCGTAACCCGAGGCTCCACTGTATTAAATATTGAACTAATTCCATTCTTGCCCCTTTATTGTACATGATTTTTAGTTTTTACACTGTATTCTTGAGAACATATATATCGTGTAAAAACATAATTAGGTGTATCCCTTATTCTCCCCCCCCCCCTTTTCACTTAATGTTCATAAACACTGTAATCGAACATTGTCTGTCACTTCTCAGATAGATCCTTCCAGAGTCTCCAATGTGAACATTCCCATCACAGACTCACTCTCGACCCCCCAGGGCTCTATTCGCTACACGTATATATCTAGATTTTTTATGGGTTTCGAACCTGGATATAGGTCTATGGTACAGTGAACTTTTTCCCCTCAAAAAAATCAAATTACCTTCAAGGTAATGCTGAGTTTGAGGTAAATTTTCTCAAGACTGCGCGCGCATCCGGTGATTGCTACTCCCATTTCACACACGGTCACTCTTGAAGCTGGTTGCCCACGAAATGGTCCATTTCCTTTAGCAACTTGCACGGTCATAATTAAGGTTCTGCTTTGCTAAATTCAGCACGTTAAATTACAGGGGACAATAAGGCATTAAAATCTCTAATTTAAAAGATAATTAGGCTTGTGGAGGAAGGGGAGGGATGGATTTGTTTTGGCTGTTCAGCACATTAGCCAAGGATGATGACTGTTGATGGCAAACATCGTTGGCGATTTCATTATGCATTGTAAAAATCAACGAGATGACCCCGAGGGTCAATATTCCTAATTAAAGCTTTAAAACTTAATTGCACAATCTGCATGTTTGAATCAGCTGCTGGCATCCTTGCATGGCAATGGAAATGTACCTATAATTGCTATCTGGTCAAGTCCCTGAATCTGATTATGACATTGACCACTGACCAGTTTCAATAGAGTGGCGTTGTGATCATGTTGACGCTTTTGTAAGTTTACACAAAATCTTTAAGTGAGACGGTTTCTGGGTTTCAGTCACGGTTGTCTGCGACCCCTAACCGAAATACCGAATGCTTCCCTGCTAGGGTCTTTAGCATTAAGGGGCCATTCATAAAGGACATCCTCAAGAGGGCCGGGGTAGAGGTCTCTGCTGACATGTGGACAAGGGGGGATCCACTAATGATGGTATTTTTCAGTTTTTGGATTTTCTGTTTAATTGAGTTTTTAAAGCTCAGTGAAAGGGGAAATGGACACCAGAAGAAATAAGTCTTAAATGAACTTGAATTTTTAAAATCTTCGTAAAGTCGGGAATTATGCCGGACTTTATGTTAAACACCAGTTTTATGCTGGAATTTACCTTCTAGGTCAGGAATTTCCGTTGATCAGAAAAATCTGGGAAAATGTCGTGGAATTGGTGGCGAGACTGGGGCTTGGAAATTTATAGGATGGGCTCTTGAATATTCGAACAAATTTTCTGGACACCCTACTTTCAAAAAAATAAAGCACGTCTATGAGGGGAGGGAGGGTGTCTGGGTTAAAATGGACACATGTGGACTGGGGGTAAAGGAAGGGGGGAGTCAAGTTTTAAAGGAGTTTCGGGGGCGTCCTTTTTGAATGGTCTCTTATGGTGACACATTAAGCCATACAGAAAAGCATGTATTCATACCAGATATGCTAGCTGTGAAGTGTTTTATGAGGGGTCGTACACAACTTTTGCTGGTCATCACTTTTTTGTTTATGGTCAGATTTTCAAGCGTTTTTATGTTTTGTACTCATAAAATGGCACTTTTCTCTAATTGGAACCACCGCCTTAATAAACTTAGTTGCAATGACCTTCAAGGACCTAATGCTAATGTACAAAAATTACATTAGTAGGTACCCTACAGCCTTCTTAGAACACCCAACATGTGTTTACAATTGTATAAATGTAATTTCAAAACTATAAACTACATGAACTAGAATTATGGATTACCTGGTACAGTAGAACCTGTCTAAAAGCATACTTTAGGGACCGGTAATAATATACTTTTAGATTACACAAGTTTTTTTCGGTAAAATTGAAATTTTTTGCAACCTTATTTCTTTACAAAACTGGATGTAAAAATCGATAATAACCGAAGGGACCGGTAATAATATGCTTTTAGACAGGTTCGTTTATACACGCGGGCCGGCACATTTTATGCTTTTAGAGAGATTCATTTACACAGGATGCATTTAGACAGGTTCTCCTGTATGACAATAGATCGATAGATCACATTCTTATGAAAAGTGATTAAAGTAGAAGGTAGCTTATGCACATGCATACATACAAAAACATTTTAGGATTAAGCAGGAATCCGTGTTTTTTGCCAGGCTGCCAATTTTATGCCTGGCAAGGTTACAAAAACTGGCAAGTTTTTTTTCAGTAAAATTGAAATTTTTTGCAACCTTATTTCTTTACAAAACTGGATGTAAAAATCGATTCCTTAATTTCGTGCATAACATCACGTTTGGGGATTTTGATTAACAACACCCTTGCAGATCGTCCCCCTGATAGTCTTTCGTGTAAAAAATGGGCATGTTGAGCAGAAGGCCTTGCTATTACTAAAACGTACCTAACAGAATATTAATAAGGGTAGGTTGGTTCATTGAATGACCTTTGGCTTCAATAATTATGGTCGAAATTCGTTCACTTTGATGGGTTAGATTTCCAAACCAAACGTAAGACATTGGGTAAGGTGCGCACGTACACATACCAGGGTGCCTGTATTGCTGTGCCAGTACAAGATTTCAAATCATGAGTTGGGAGGGAAAATCTGACTGCATCAACAAACACCCCATGTTGTTCACCAGTTTATTTCATTTATGATCCAACGATGAATCTTAATCAGGTTTTGGAAATGTTCTGGGCATTTGGAACCCTTAGTACGTGATTTATTCCTATTTGTTTCTAGATAAACGATTGCATTCACACGTAGCGCCATCCAGCGAGTTGTTTATGCAACTTATGTGGAACGCTTCACATTTCTCAATTACTTTACGATATCCCATCAAAGTAATCACATGAAACTTATTAGTTTGTATGTCGAGGCAAAAACTAGGTTGTAAAACTTGCTCACACCGTTTATGTGGCCTTCCAATTCCAGTTAATGATTATCGTTTGGTGTACAGCACCCTGTAAGTAGTTTCTAGAATTCATTAAAAGTGGTATGCACCTTTATATCCTTCCAGGACATAACCGGAAGGGAAAAGTTTCGTGAAATGGAAGTTAGATTTTAAACCGATTGGGGTCCTGGTCATAAAATCAAACAAGAGCACGGGCCTTAGGCAATTAAGGGCAGGTGTATATTTCGATAAATTATCTTGTCGCCTCAAGTGAACACTGTATACCGTAAAATGTTCACATTAGACCACATGGGGGTCCATTTCTAATCTGAAGCTGACATCTCTAAAATGTTTTAGGTGGAATCAGTTTGTTAAAAAATCATGGCTTGTATTTGTGGTTTACTTTAGTAGGCCCCATTGTCCATGTACGTTGTAATTTTTGACAAGCTACATTTTTAAAATTTAATTCATTTGACAAACATGGATATAACCGAGTATGTTTTTCAGTTTAAGAGCAGATTGATGTGAATTTTGAAAAGATAAAATGAGTAAATCTTACCTTGATTACCCATTTTAACTTTGCAACTCTGCAGGACATATACATGTATGTACAATGAACCAAGTTTTATTCTTATAGAACCAATTTTAGACCTATTTTGTCTAAATATACTACGTGAAGGAAAATACCTGACAAATTTCCCCCATGTAATAATTAGATGCGCTTAAGATGTTTAACGTTTTTACACACAAGGAATGTGCGAATACAACAAATGGCATGTAATCACTCTCATCCTTGAAAGAAGGCAATCACGCAAGGTAGAAGGGAATTTCCCATCTCAGAAAAAAAACATTGCTAATTTACCAAAATCTGAAATCCCTCACTAAACCTAGCTTTTACGGTTGAACCAACCAGGTAATTGGCGTGATAACAATTTGCATTAATGTTCTTATCTCCTTAGTTGCATTTTTGAACAGCATTCGTGATTTTCATGCATATTTCATGTATGTAAAATTTACCTCTTTCTGAACAATTTGCTCGTCAACTGGTAACTGATAATTTTGTGATGCACGCAACAAATACTTAACTAAGTTGAATGTTTCATTAATATTTTGGTCAGTTCTATAATTCATATTTTTTTTTATTTTATTAAATTTGACTTTTATATTGATAACCATTTTGATAAGAAATGAGACTACACGAATGAAATTAAAATTTTCTGAAAACTGTTATTCGGCACTATAATTAATTGCAGAATTTTTTAGAACATTGAGTTAGTTCTTGCCAGAAATTACTTTCTTTTGCTAATCTCTTTAAAACCACATGTAATCTTTGTAACTAAACATGTGTTTTTTTAGTACAAATAAATTGCACTGTTTAGTAAAATATTGCAAATTTTATATTTTCAATTTTTTTTATCCATGATAAATTCACTTGCAATTATCATTTTATAATCATAGAAACAAATGAATCACTGTCTTGATTCATGAAACTTCATTGTTTATCTTGACTGAAATCTAGATAAGGTTTACTTCAGATTTATTATTTCAAATTGAACGTTAATTAACAAACAAGCATTCTTATTCTAACTTTCATTTATCACATAGTGATTTTTAAAAATCCATATTATAATTATGCATTAGATAAACTTCACGAATACTAATGAGTTCAGGTTTCATTGCCATGCAGAAATCAGAAATAAGAGAATGATAAGGGGATTAATAAACACTTACATGTGGTTATAAAGAGATTAGCATAAGAAAGTAATTTCTGGCAAAACTTCCGCCAATTTCCTGTCTGAAAATTAATAACATATAGGCGGTAAACGTGTGCAAGATCGTATTTAACCAATTTAACAACACATTGATTACAGCTTAATGGCGAAAAAAAAAAATCCGTATAAACCACTTTTTATTTTTCATAAAAAACACTTCACAAAATTGCCGCTGTTTAAAATTGTTCAACTAGAGTTACATAAAAAGTACGCAACTTTGTATTCGATTGGATCGAAACCTGTTTAATTGATCAACAGGTGCGATGATTTAAAAGGTCATTTGGGTGTGTCATCTTCTGAAGAGATGTTTAAGGTCCATTCATCCACTTCCGCCTTTTTACTTCGATGTCGTGCTTTTAGATATTACTTTTGCAAATTCCTTAGAAGTTGTCTGCTTGTCAGTGCTACCATCTGTAATTGTCCTTAATGTTCGGGACTTATGACCCTGCACAACCAGAAAAACTGAAACCTCAATCATGCACTTGTTTTGCTACAAACACTTCCACTTGAAAGACTTTCCTGTATGGTTATCAAACATGACCTCTCTAAATGTCCACTTCCAGATTCTATTCTCGTTTCCCAGGTGTCTCGTCCGTTCCATTGGAGATTAAGGTTGATAAAACAGACAAACATGTTTCGTTGATCGAGGGAACCGATATTTATGATGAAAGATGTAATAAAACAGACAACGCCAGGATTAAAAATACTTACCTCTTCTGCATTTCATTACGACCAATTATATTGGCAATCTATACAAATAAAAAAAAACATGAAAAAGTCATGAGAAAATTGTTTGAAGGGCGAGGGCAATGACATGTTCTTTTTTACATCATAGAAAGTGTTAGGTTTAATCCATTTGCTATACGTTTACCATCAGTGAAGTTTAGATGAACATTGAAATACAGTGGAACCTCGGTTTACGAACTTAATCCTTTCATTGACCTTGTTCGTGAACCGAAAAATTCGTGATCCGAAGCGAATTTTCCCTTCGCAATTAATGTAAATCCAAATAATGCGTTCTTTGTCCTAGAATTTTTTTTAAAGATGTTATGGCTTTATGTGTGAAAATAATACAGAAAGGAAATAAATATAACTGTAATATATTAGAAGAAAGCCGTTTAATATATACGTGCATCCATGATTTCCAACATTATAGGGAATAAAGACACCCACGTGGTGTCATCATGCTGACGTTGCTGTGAATCAAGTTCATTTGTGGATTCTGTTTCAGAAATTTACTCTAACAAACATTTTTTCCATGAGGAAAATTTGTATTATTATACTCTATTCTGTGGTTAATTATATGATTTAAGTCTCAAATCCACGTCATCAATGGGTTGTCATCCATTGCATCTGCAATTGGCGTAAATAAAACAAGAAACGAACATTTGCCAAATTTGCAATTGAGGCTATATCCTTGAAACTAGTAGCTATCGATTTTAAATTGAATCCTTGGAAATTATAACCGATTTTTGATGTTTCTTGTATTTAGTAAAACTTATCCATAACAAAGATGTTCTGCTGGAACTAGTAAAACAGTTGCAGAAACTCGGAGCTTTGATTGGTGGTCCAGAGAAATGTGTTCGTGAACTGAAGCATCGTTCGTGAAGCGAGACAACAAATGGTGTTCGTAGACATAGACGTTCGTAAACCGAGGTTCCACTGTGTAAATCTTCAAGCGCAAAATTAGTATGCTTTGACTGTATAGAGTCTGTAGTTATTAACTAAAGATTTGGTGCACATTAGGAAGGTTCCTTACTTGCACGCCATACATGTTTATGGCATAATTGAGCCTAATTTCTAAAAATTCAGTCCACATGTAAATTTAACGCTGAAAGAATTGTAGATTATAATTTTAACTCGATGAGTTATGTGTGGCATGGTTTTCAAACGAGCTTAATTGTTTTGCCCTCTAACCATGTGCACTATTGTTTGGTATTGTAGTTCTTGACCCATTTTGATCTAATTTGTTCATCATTTGTGTTCATATTTAGGTGTTGCCTCATAATCATAGCACTGGTCAGTGTTGAATTTCCCGTCTTCCAACGAACGTTTGATCTTCACTAAAATATCTTCATGCAGACGAAAAATGTCAATTTGCTGCAAAGTAATCCCGAGGTAAGAATTTTATTTCCTTATTTATTTTATGTTCACAACCTGCACGTGTGCTTTGTTTTTTTACCTTATCTCAGTTCAGCAAGAAGTCTGAACGCAATATTACAGATATATAAAAACAAAGGAATTTTATAGTTTTGAGCAATAACATAGTTAACATACTGTTAAGTGCACAAACTGTATAATTTAAAGAAAAAGGTAAATGATAATCGTAGGTTTTCTCCATGCAGATTCTATTGCAAACACTGATTTGCTCTGACTGGAATCAGTATTTTATCTTTCTCACATAAATATACTTGTAAAAATACACTTGTTTTTATTCAAAAGCAGGACAACTATGAATATTGCAATAATTAATTAAAAAATGTTTCCTGTCGCCTATTTTGCTGCTCATGCACCAAATGAGGAAATGAAAATTCAAAATGCTTTTTTGTGAGATTAGCCACATTCCCTTCCTTTTTAGGAATACGAATTTTGTTCGCAAATGCAATCAGCATGACGTTTCTACCTGAACACTGAGTAGTCTAGAGGCTGGTATAGATAATTTCTGAAAACTGGTTGAGAATTAATTGCAAATCTCAAAATCCACACTAATTACAAGTAATTCGGGTGTTGTAAAGAGACAACCGATACACATGTCGATAAATGTTATTCTTCACTTTCATGGTCTCGTTTGCCAAATATTTGTGGTGAAGGAAATGCTTTTCACCACAGTTTAAGCAGTCTGTTCATCTCTCTCACTCCTCATGGACGTTTGTCAAAAAAATGTGCGCCGAAAACATTTCTCTTTAATAAGCATTTTGTTTTACAATGAATTTGATATGCTTTCATACAACTTGTATAACAACGTTACAGAAAAGATTCTATTTGAGCGACGAGTTCGAGCTACTCAATTGTCCTTTTTGGAAATTAAGTACGGTAAGCTAGCAAGTTTTCGTATTTTTCATGACTTATCAAATGAAGACAGTCTTAGAAACTACTTTGCCCATCATTTATTTGTTTATTGACTATCCAAAATATAACTTAGCATTCTTAAAAATAGTATTCTTAGCTGTTGGTAACTTTTCAGCTCTTCAGTTTTTTGAGTTAAGTTCTACATAATATTTACATTATGAACTATTATCATCAAGCTCATTCCTCAATCAGGTTGCATACATGTGTAAAACAGCATCCTGGCGCTGTCTGCAACCAAGATTCGATTAGATTAATTAAGGGAAAGCAGGACCTATACCGAAAATCACCTTTACTCAATAGATGGCACTGTCTTTCACTGGTTTAATTCCCCATAGGGCAT
>JAQGAE010004567.1:0-12556 GCA_034696685.1 Julus scandinavius | reverse complement strand
GGTGGAAGTCCCCCCTCGTAGGCTAAATTCCCAGGTAGGTGTTGAAGGCTCATCCCCTGGCGTTGGTGTTTAGCCCTAGTGTTGCAGAAATAGGCCAACGTTAAAAATCAACCAACCAACCAAACAAACAAACAAAACTAACATTAATTAAGGGAAACCTTCGTTATGAGACACTTTTTAAAGGACATTTCCATTCTTGAAAAAAAGCCACCTGGCAACTTAAGGCACCCCTTTAAACATCCCATAAAAGACACCTTTATTCTAAAGAAACACCGGCATAGAAGCGATGACAACGCTGGAAGTAAAAGCGCCGTTGTTGTCCTGTAGCTGACTATCAAGACAACTACAGAATACAACGATTTTAGTAACAGCGCCTTTGTTGTCCTGTAGCAGAGTACAGAAGACAATGCTGTACTGCGTGACCTTTACCCTTGTTTTCAGCCTAATCTCTGCTGCCTAGTTGCTGACGTCACAAAGTAAGTCGATCCTCTGTTGAGTAGGTTGTGTGTGAATCCGGCATAAGTCGCTACTGAGCATACACCGGAAATGATTGGGTACGATCTCCCTAACATTTGGCATTTATTTTCTGACTGTAGGGTATTGAGTTGAATTGAATTGAAAAAAGGAAGTGCTAGATAAGGAAAATAAACAGTTTTGTATGCATTTTCTACGTGTTTCTACATTGCTTCAAATATTTTTATCTTCTTTATCCAATGAACATGTTGGTTAGGCTTCAGTGCCTTTGTCCTTATGTTTAAAAACAACATGAAAATATTCATCTTGGACAAGCTTTTTATATTTGTCTCTTGCGAATACTGATGGCAAACGCTTCACCATGTTAAGTCGAGAGAAAAAAACTTATTTTCTTTTATTACTAAGTTATTTTTTTTTCTGGATCACCCGTGTATGCATGGGAGAGTTTGGCATTACATGTTCATGTTTGGGTGTAGTCCGTTCAAGCATTTTTATATCCAATCAAAATCTGTTTCCATGCATGCTGAGCAAATCCAGCTCGCATAATCGATATTGTGATATGTATACTTTTTTTTTGCAAAGGTTTTCGTTTTTTCTTCCCTCGGCTTCGTGCTTTTTGTTGTTGTTTGTTGCTAGTATTTTGTGTCTGCGTACCTGCCATTCTGAATCAGACCTGAAATGTAACCAAAAAATGATTCACTTTAAGCTGACCGACTGACCACTCGATATTGATTTTCATATCGAGCCTGTTGATCCGATATCCGCTGTTTTTCTTATTGAAATGTAAACAGGATATGTAGGGCAAAAGGCCTGTAGCGGAATAAAAATCCCAGCAACTTTGACAGTTAAGTATAGCCATGCATGTGATATGAAATGTACAGTAAATCATGCAGATGATGAACTGAAAAAATAAGTTCTATTTTAGCGAGTTATCATCATTTTTTTATTTTTAAAAATATGTAGGATTAGAAAATAATGGGAAATCTAGAATTCCTGTTTGGCATCTTGGGTGGAAAAATAGACATTTGGAAGCTATATGTGGCTAATCCAGAAATTGGACATGTATGGCAAATTAAAGTTTAAGAATGCTCTTGATGAAGTCTTAGAATGGTATTGATGAAGTCTAAGAATCGTCTTGATGAAGTCTAAGAATGCTGTTGATCAAGTCCTAAGAATGGTCTTGATGAAGTCTAAGCATGGTCTTTATGAAGTTTAGGAATCGTCTTGATGAAGTCTAAGAATGGTCTTGATGAATTTTGAGAATGATCTGGATGAACTCTAAGAATGGTCCTGATGACGTCTAAGAATGGTCTTGATGAAGTCTAAGAATGGACTTGATGAAGTCTAAGAATAGTCTTGATGAAGTCTAAGAATGGTCTTGATGAAGTCTAAGAATAGTCTTGTTGAAGTCTAAGAATGGTCTTGATGAACTCTACGAATGGTTTAATGAAGTCTAAGAAAGGTCATGATGAAGTCTAAGAATAGTCATGATGAAGTTTAGGAATGTTATTGATGAAGTCTAAGAATGGCCTTTATGAAGTCTAAGAATGGTCCTAATGAAGTCTAAGAATGGTTTGATGAAGTCTAAGAATAGTCTTGATGAAGTCTAAGAATGGTCTTGATGAAGTCTAAGAATAGTCTTGATGAAGTCTAAGAATAGTCTTGTTGAAGTCTAAGAATGGTCTTGATGAACTCTACGAATGGTTTAATGAAGTCTAAGAAAGGTCATGATGAAGTCTAAGAATAGTCATGATGAAGTTTAGGAATGTTATTGATGAAGTCTAAGAATGGTCCTGGTGAAGTCTAAGCATGGCCTTTATGAAGTCTAAGAATGGTCCTAATGAAGTCTAAGAATGGTTTGATGAAGTCTAAGAATGGTCTTGATGAAGTCTAAGAATAGTCTTGTTGAAGTCTAAGAATGGTCTTGATGAACTCTACGAATGGTTTAATGAAGTCTAAGAAAGGGCATGATGAAGTCTAAGAATGGTCCTGATGAAGTCTAAGAATGGTCTTGGTGAAGTCCAAGAATGGTCTTGATTAAGTCCCCACCTGTCCACATGGTGTCCACATGCAAGCAAACCCTCCTCCTCTTTTTGAGGACGTGTTTTTAATGGCCCTTTCTATATTTTTTAAATACCTCTATGACAATTCAACACATATTATTAAGAAGAAATGGCATAATCAGTAGAATTTTAATGCTGAAATTTTTGATTTTCACTTCAAATATGTCCTGTTTTCTATGGATGCCCCTTCCAAATCATATTCATCGTAAACATGTTTATAGCCCGATGGTTTCCCTTTAACTTTGTGTCTATTATAAATCCGTGGCTTGTTGTTTTTCTACAAAAGCGATGGTTTGAACTCGTTTATGGAGGTGGCGATGCAATAACACGCGTGTGTGCAGTTTCAAAATGAGCCGGAATTGCAACCAGTTAATCTCGTTATTCTTGTTGTTTGCAAAAATACAAGTAAAGCCTCATTTTCTGGAGGATTTGTTGCGGTGTTAATCTATTCACCGAACCGTTTTGCATGACAATGGTTCATTATGCTCCCTGACGTTCATTTTATGGTAAAGATTGCGAACACGCAGCTGCCATGGTGACAACGTGCATCATGTGCATGGTGAAAACTTCTCAGGCAATATATACCTTCTTATAACTTAATTGTTTGCTATAGGGCACTTATAATATTCCAAAGGCGAACCTATACCTATAGGGAATTGGAAACTTCAAATCGTATTCTGGATATCTTGCTTCAAAATATAAAATTCAGAAAATCCTGAAAGTGTGTGTGTATACGTGCCCTTAGGTCCAATTTCTAGTTCGTGCTTAAGAATCTAACCAGGGGGTTTAATTGCATATAGCATTGTTCCCCCATGGGTTTATCCATATCACGAGTATGCCAGCATCGTGTGCCCATAATACATTTTAGGGCTTTTACATCGTTGAGTGTCATTTTGGAATTGAAATCCATGTATGGATGGGCCGCTGTGGCAACACCTGTGCTTTCTCACCATACGATTCGTGGGGCTTATTTGCGAAAGCTCACATCCATGCAAAACACACATTTGTGGAAAAATGCACTTAGTGAGATGGAAATGTTAGATGAGGTTTTTTTTTCTCTTCTTACGAGCCTACTTAACGTTAACTAGCTTCGAGTGAGTTTTATTGGACTTGCATGCATCATTGATTTGATATCAAGCGCTTTTCCCCTCTATTCGAGGTTCTGATTAACATCTTCTCGTTTTACTTTCATCCTTAATGCTCCAACACCTTCAAAATGGTGTTGTGCAAAAAGCATATGTTTGTTTTAGTGTCTGTTTGAGTCTTGATTATATTACGCATTAGCTATTTGTCCATTAAACGAATAAATACGATTCTATACTTAACATTCTACCGATTACAATTACAAAGTATTTCACTGAAAAGTGACAATTATTTTGATTACTTTTATAAGCTTTTTCAATCAGCATTAAACGATCCAGAAGAACGAAGGGGAAGGGGGGATAAGTTAGGGATAGATTCCCCCACCATCACCTTCTTCGAAATCCAAGAAATTTTACAAATTTCCAACCGAATCGGCAAGATACATAAGGGGAATTGCACGTTTTCATTAAGTGATTTTTCTACGGTAAAAGTGGAATTTTTAATAAAAAAAAACGAAATGTTTCTGCGTTAAAAGTGCGATTTTTCTTAAAATGCACTTTTTTTTAAATAAACATGCACGTTTTAAGGTAAAATCACAACTAGTGATTTTTTTGGTTGAAAAATATAAATATTTTGCATTAAAATAACGATTTCACCTGGGCCACATTAGTATAACAAAGTAAGAGTATTTTTAATATAAAAAAAATCCGTGGGACATTTAGTTAAGCTAACCTAAAACGTAACAAATGGTCAGCTTTTAAAAATATCATATGGTTTTTGCAATGGTCGTCGATGTATCTAAACCCCTACACAAGTTGCTAAATACTGTGGCGCCAACATTATCCTTTTTTGTCTACTAGAAGCAAATCTCCAAGGAAAAAAAAGGGGGAAATTAAGTTGTGGATCTATCTGGTGCGACATGTAGAATCCTATTATAAGTAGGCCCTAAAAGGTCTGATATTTTGCCAGATTCTACTCATCTCGGATAGATTTCGGTTTTTTTGTGACCTTTTCCATCACAGCATGGAAGTAAATTGAGCTCCAAGACTCTATAAGAGAGCCAAAGGACTTTAGTTTTAGCTATTGAAATGATTGATGTTGCTGAAGAGTGAAGTCCAGTGTGATTTATGGATCTTCTACCAAAAATAGCAAAGCTATTAGTCTACTAAGGTTTGAACTGTTTTCCCAGATATATAATGTTCATATTCACCCAGTATTTCTTTGCTTTCCGCCTTGTCACTAAGCAACACGTTGAAAATCAAACATTTTTTCGTTTATTTTCATTAATTTTTATTAATTTTACTAATATTTCATTCAAATTTTTAAACCATGCAATTTTGGACTATTGAATTTGTAATTGTATTATAAAATTTTGTTTTACAAATTCATTTTGGATTAAATACTGGTCTAAACGTATTAATACATTTAAAATCAAATCACATTCCCAATCTTAATGAATTATTAAATATATGTATTAATTCATTTCTATTTCAAAGTGCTATTCAGTTTAGCGTTTGTGTAGATATAAATTAAAACTAGTAGAGATAATCGATTAGGCGGCATTCTTATTTGATTGAAAATATAATTGCATGTGTCGTAATTCTCTTGCGAATATAATGCTTGTAATATCTCAATTGCTCATTAAGATTGAATTTCTTCTACAATGCCAGACATTCAATCAGAGAAATGACGCTTCTGAAATCATTCCTTGAAAGCATGCAAGAGAAATAGAACTCAAAAGCATGCAGAAAGAAACAGAATTTAAAAGCATGCAAGAGAAATAGAACTTAAAAGCATGCAAGAGAAATAGAACTTCAAAGCATGCAAAAGAAATAGAATTTAAAAGCATGCAAGAGAAATAGAACTTAAAAGCATGCACAAAAATTTAACTTAAAAGCATGCAGAAATAAATAGAATTTATAAGCATGCAGAAATAAATAGAATTTATAAGCATGCAGAAATAAATAGAATTTAAAAGCATGCAGAAATAAATAGAATTTAAAAGCATGCAGAAAGAAATATAATTTAAAAGCATGCTAGAGAAATGGAATGTATTTATTAAACTGTTTTATTCTAATATTACTGTTATATTTATTTCCTTTCAATATTATTTGCACACATAAAACCATAAGATGTTTTTAAAAAAATTCTACGACAAAGAACGCATTATTTGAATTTACATTAATTGCAATAGGAAAAATTGATTCGCATCACGAACTTTTCGGTTCACGAACGGAGTCAAGGAACGGATTAAGTTAATAAATTGAGGTTTCACTGCATTAATTTACAACCCACACATGTCCAAATATAGCTATTCTACTCGGGAAGACTCCTTACAAAGATAGCTTGTTACTACAGCCAGAAGAGTAGAATTTTACTTGTAGGTGACCGCAATCTGTATGCTCTAAATGTTTTACTTTTAATCAAATGAACTACACTGTTATATTGATTTAAGCTTTCTCAGAATAGGACATTAATCAAACTTGCCACAATGTAATCTGTTCTTAAAGAAAAGTCGCTTTAGAAACAATAATGACACGTGTCTTTTGTCCCACTTCCGAAACTTAAATGTTATAGTACTCTTTTAATGCAGTCACATTTGACATCCCCTATTTAATGCGTGTCCATTATTATCATAAAAAATTCAATATCGTAATGCATCTGGATGTTCATAACGTTTAATATTTCGCCAAAATCTCGTTTTTTACCCCCGATTTTTAATTGGTTGAAACTTAATAATCGTGCCTAATTAATAAATAATACATCAGCCACGAGACTGACTGCGTGTATAATTTACGTGGCCAATTTTTTTTTGTTGAAAAACTAATTAATTTGCCCTGAGGTCGACATACGATAACCCTTATCTTTCACCGCCTATGAAATGACTTTGTTAAGCCATTTTTTCAGCTGAAAAATCCCCATGATTGTCTTGTCGTATGTGGAGCATGGATGAACAATATGCTTTTACATACAACCTAATTAAATTCACCGAAATTTTGGGCTGTGTTGTTGCACGCATGGAAAATCTGTGTGCATAAGCCGGTTGATATTAGAGTTCATGCATGGCTGTTGATTATAAAAGGGGGAAAATATTACAGGCGGAAATATATTCAGCTGCTTAATTACGTGCTGTTCATTACCAACGCGTTAATTACTATCGATCCTTGCTTTTGGGCATAACAGAAATGCATATCACCGAGGCTTTTATGTGTCTTTAAAAAGCAGTTTCTTCATAATGTGACCTTATCTTAGAGGCGCCTGTAAAGCAATTTGACACCTAAAAAGCATGCTCTGATATCACCCTTAAAAGAGAATTGTTTCTGCTGCTTTTGTATCAACTAATTAGTGTATAGAAAAGATAGAATTTTAGTAAAAAAAATCCTGCTCGAGTGCATATCTAAATGAAAAATAAAAAATATGTACCTTAGTTGATGAATGATCATCCGGTGGGGCTTACATCATATTGTAATAAGGAAGAAAGCTGTTTTGCATTCGTAAAGTTTTTTTTTTTTTTTTTTTTTTTTTTTGCTATTGTCATAAATTTAACAATAGATGTACTCAGAGAAATGACTCGGTTGTTATGTGGTGATGCATTTCCGTAGATGTAATTTCTTAATAAATGCCGTGTTTTTATGCAAATGTTGACCTTTGAAAGTATGATGGAAGAGTTCTATTACAAGAAACATAATCTTAACACTGCACAACAAATTCCCCACTTTTATATTTAGTACTTTAATACACGCCCTAGAATTGAATATTTCCTTATTGCAAATGAAATATCCAGTGTAAAAAACCTGAAGCTCATGCTTTATCTCTTCTAAGCTGAATCTCAAGCTTAAGCTAAAACTTGAGATCACATCCTACCAGAGTTGCTCAGTCTCACATTTGGCTGTCTTGAGATTGTTTTGGTAATTTTTTTGTTTAAATGTGGTATTAATTGAGGACCTGAGATGCAGCTAGGTCTTAAACTCGTGTAATTTGAGCAACTGTGTGGGATGGGGGGATAGTGGCTTTTTGATGCTCGGCCGACACTGAACCTGACAATTTCAACCTAAACCTATGCAAACTGTTAAAAATATACAAGCCATCTAGTAACATAACGTGTCACATTTAAATTTAATAATATTAGTGAATTATGAAAATAATAGCTAAAAACAAACCTATATACAAACCTAAAAGGGAATTTCCCCTTTTTTCAGCTGCCATGGCATGCAAGTATCAAGCTTTAAAAATAAACAAGTTTGGCAAGTTAGGAATTTCGGCACGGGAGAAAGGAATGTGTGGGAGGGCGCCACTTGCTCTTTTCCAACAGAATAAAAGGAAGCAATTAGTGACCTGACTGGGGGTCAGATGTTCTTAAGGTATATCAGGACAAGGATCAAGTGGTTATCGGATTTTAGGATTAACCCAAGTGATTAGTGCTCCTGATTTTAATTGTATTTCGCGTGTGCAATTTCGTCTCCCTGTCTCACTCGATTGGCTGAAACCGAGACTAAGCCTGGGTCGGTTCTTAATACAGTGATTCACAGCATACTACTTGTATATATATTTTAACATTTTGACGTTCAAATCGGCCATAGCAGGCTTCAAGCTTTGAAAATAAACAATATGGCCGTTTAAGATGACATTTCGGCAAGCAGCCGAAACAACATTTGAAGTTCTCCGGACCTCCAAGAAAAAATATGATTAGACTAATTTTTGTTAACTAATTTACTAATAATAAGGTATGGAACTGAATTACTGAGTTAACAATGGTGTTTAAATTACAACTTGTATTGGCGAGCTGTAGAGGAAGGAGATTCGTCTCACCTCGTGGAGAGCTGGGGCCAAAAAGAGTCAAGGGTTGCCAGGTAAAAAGGGTTTAACTGACCAGCGACAGCAGCCAATCAGAGTTGGTCATCACTTCCGCCAGGCAGTTGGATGCCATGCTGTCCAGGGGTACCAGGAGCCGCCACAAACTTACGTTTGGCCGAAACCGAGATTTAGCCAAAACTGACATTTTTGACACCTTCGGCTCAGAAACAAGAGTCTTGGTCTCTCCTCAATCCATTGGTTCACAGCATAATATTTATCTTTTAAACATTTCAACATTCAAATTATAACACTATCTTCAACAGATTTTCTAGATGTGCATATTGCATAATACCGGCATAAGTATTATATATAGGGCACTGGCATGCATTATTTAATACAATAATTACCCAGAGTATACATTAGTAACATGTGGCGACACGAATATTTTCTGAACGTGCACGCGGTATGACATGCACGTGTTAAAAAAGATTTAAACTTTTAACACGTGCACGCGCTATGACATGCACGTGCGTTTAAATTTAAAATTTAGATTTTTAGATTTTACTAGTCAGTTCTGGTTTTGCTCTTCTTGATGTTCAACTTGTATTTTACAATTTATCTTAATTCAAATCAATATTAAATAAATATTGCTAATTATTTTGGAAGTCTAATTATCCTCCAAAACTGGTGACCCGGACGTGATCTTTGAACACGCAACCTTCTGATGAACTAGTGAACAATTATCACAATTGATATCCATTTCTCGAATCGTTGTTCTCCATCATGACTTTTGAACTTAAAAACAATCATCATTCGAGCGTCGCAGGCATCGAAAACGACACTACTGATCCTGAGTCAGCTTCTAGTAGGAACATTCAGCAGTCACAGGAGCTGCATCGCATTGCTTTTCGTCCTTCCAAAAACATTATTATTCGTTATATAATATAAATATAACTCTTGATTATTTTTTTTTTTCAATCTTTTTTACCCTGATCTGTAAGTTTTTTAAAATCAACGTGGGAATTTTCTTGGAAGATCTGTTGTGTATCAAGCCCATAATAAAAATGTTTTCTTTCGCCATTTTTGTCAGCCATCAAATGATTGATAAGCTAATCAACTCTTCAAATTATGCATGAACCATTGGAAAAACACTCGCTTGATTTTCTATTATGGAAAGTATTGCAATTAAGCCTTCACGTTGATGATTTTTGATCTTCAACAGCTTGATATCGCCAAGAAAGGAGGCAAATACCTTAAATGCAGCTCTTCCAAGTTGAAAATTCCCTCATGCTTTGTAGATAAGCGCATCAGGATGTTTGATTTATGGTTGTTGACAGTAGCGAATAATCGACTTTCTCCCAATTACAAGCTGAATTTATACTGCAAATGGTTTACTTTGTTATTTTTCTAGCAAAGTGGTGAATCTTTAGCAATAAAGAACTATCTGAATCCTATCTGAACGATTCTGATATTAACTTACCAGCCATCAAATTTTGGGAACGTTGACATGACTTAGTTTTATAGTTGCCTTAATTTCATATCAAAATGTGGGTGAATGTCGAAACTGGACTATGGAAATATATATTTTTTTGGTCGAGCCATTTATAAAATTAGCGAAATATGCTCATGCGTGGTTCATCTATACGATACGATATAGATATACTATGATTTTTCCTACCCCCTTCTAAGGGGTAATTGAAAAATTAAGTCCTTAAGAGGGGGTAGGTGGGAGGTCTGCTGGTATGTGAACAGGGAGGAGGGAGGGGGAAAGCCATTTTGGAAGTCCACTTATGAGGGCATTTTTGAGTTTTTGAATTTTTTGTTTAATTAAGTTTTATAGGTCAGTGAAATTGGAAATAAACACCAGAAGAAATGTGTCACCAGTCCCAAATGTACTTGAATTTTGAAAACATTGGGAAAATCGGGAATTATGCCTAACTTTGTGTTAGACAACATATTTATTCTGGAATTTCCCTTCGAGGTCAGGAAATTTCCTTTAATCAGAAAAATCTGGAAAAATGTAGTGGAATTGGTAGCGAGGTGGGTGCTTGAAAATTTATAGGATGGACCTCCGTATGTTCCAACAAAATTTCTGGACATCCTACTATTCAAAAAAAATTCAGAGCATGGGTCTGGGGAGGTCTGGACTAAAGTGGACACCATGTTGCTCAAATCGCATGAGCTTGAGACCGAGCTGTGTCTCAAGTCCCTAAATACATACCACAGCTGCACAGAAAAATTGCTAAGACGAGCTCAAGACAGCCAAATGTGAGACTGAAGCCTGTACCACAGTTGGTAAAAAAAACTGAAGCTCAAGCATTGCCTCTTCTAAGCTGCATCTCAAGCTTAAGATAAATCTTGAGATAACACTCTGCCACAGTTACAGAGTCTCATATTGGCTGACTTGAGTTCCTCTTGGTAATATTTTTGTGCAGCTCTGGTATGCATCTGGGACTTGAGACACAGCTTGGACTCAATCTAATGTGATTTGAACAGTGTGGTAGGATTTTATCTCAAAATTTAGCTAAGTGTGAGATGCAGCTTAGAACAAATTATAAAAATACTGTTAAAGACAGCAGGCAATTTAACCTCGTCGTATAACTTATTAATAATTCTATCAATTAAAGGACTTTATAGAAGTAGGGAAAGTTTCGAGATGCTCCCAAAAGCTAATCTGAATAATTGATCTCTTTCAATGGGATCGTAGAAAATTTCTTATAGAAATCACAATTCTCCCCTCTTTTCCCCCAATTCACATTTCCATAATCAGAGAAAATTGGAAATGATTGTAATGGATGTTGAAAATCCTTATCGCGGATTTTCCTCCCTCAATCGTCAAAAACAGTTTCTATAGAAAATCACGTCATATAATATTTTGTCACGCACAGATGCGATGATTATGCAAAATCGTTGAAGTCTGTTTGAATTGCACGATCTTGTACATGAAAGTATTCACAGATTTTTTTTTAAAGAATTTAGAGCGATGCAAAAATTGCTTTCTGCCTACTATATGCCTATTTCAATTGTAAAAGATTACCGATGAGATGAATATTTCTATTAGAGTATGTAATTTTTTTAACAAATCAACGTCTGATTGAAAGCATTCAGTGGATGAGAATTTTTTTTTTTTTTTTTTTTTTTTGCGGTGACAGTCGTTGAAATTTCGCTATAAAAGATATATCTTCGGATGTCAATACACTGATTGCTTCAACGTTGAAATCTTTGCATTTCTGCTTGAAATTGTAGATATATAGAAAGGGAGGGGTGAGTTAATGGAAGATAGCTGCGAGGAGAAATGCATTGTATCTAATAGTGTCTATGCAAAATGTTATATAATCTATTTTAGATGGAACCGTTTTGCCACTGAAATTTCCTCCTTTCTTCTCATCGCATTTCCATATGCATCTCGATGTTGGCACAATTTTCGTGTCATCGAAACAGTTATTATGCTGTACTGCCTTTCAATTTCAATTTACGAATAGACATATATAACGAGCTGATTATAAAATCTGTCATTCACTTGATCCACATCGCTACATTTCAACCTATTTGCCTTTTTTTTTTTTTTACATTTTATGCTTTGGTTGCTTTATATGCTTATCAAAGAGATTATATCGTCACGAAAATCCTTTAGATATTCAGCTACATTTAGTGATTATTTGGGTGATTTTTTTGTTTTTGTTTTCTTGGGTAGAAAAGTTATTTATATGGACATGTATAGCCATATTTGGTTCTTGAAGGCCATACATGCAATACTTGGTTCTTGAAGGGCCCGTGCTTGTTCCTTCCCTGCCAAAAATGAACTTAGGAAAAACTTAAGAATAACTCAACTTTTGAAGTTAAACTGCAGAAAAACTACAGTTTGGACGAAATCTATGCAAAAAAACTGAAGAATATCTAAAGAATAACTTATGTTTTTTAAGGTTTTTCTTAAGTTCATTTTTGGCAGGGTTAGAAGGGCCGTGCTTGTTCCTTGAAGGGCCATACATGGTCTTTGAAGGGCCATACTTGGTCCTTGAAGGGCCATACTTGGTCCTAGAAGGGCCATACTTGGTCCTTGAAGGGCCATACTTGGTCCTTGAAGGGCCATACTTGGTCCTTGAAGGGCCATACTTGGTCCTTGAAGGGCCATACTTGGTCCT
>JAQGAE010004566.1:0-12556 GCA_034696685.1 Julus scandinavius | reverse complement strand
TTGGCTTGACTGTTTTTGCTGTTCATTCTCAACAAGTTGTACCAGGGACTGGACCTCTTCCAGTAACTGTGCTCTGTATGTAATGTTTTCAAAATGTTTAAGTTTAAAAGAATTTCTACTTAGGCAAGTTTAAGTTTACGTGTGCTTCAATTAAGCAGTGCCTAATTTCTAACCAGGCATATCTGGCCCTTGAACTCTCATCAGGAAGTTCAAGCCATCTGCAAGAAGGTACAATTTCTACACAGCAGTGGCAGAACAATTTCCCCTGATCAACATGATCCGTCGAGTTGGATGTTTTAAGTATTAAACAGACCAGCATCAAAAAGAAAATGGACATCCAGAAACTTCTACATAAGCAAGAGTAAACTTCAAGCAATATCATCATAAGTGAACTTCAAGAAGCAAGAATTAGAGTGGACATCAGGATCAGTGATTCAAATATGGATGCACTCTTTGCTAAGCGTAAGGTTCTCAAGGGCAGAATCACTGGCATTGAAACTGCTTTTCAAAGGCATAAGAGTATGTCACTCATTAAAATTGAGCAGAATTTAGAAAAGTTAGACAACCTCAGAATAGATACAACTTAGAAGTAGATATTTCATCACACTGCAATGATGTTGAAGCAGATGAACACTCAAAAGAGTTTGATGCAATGGACTTGAGACTGTCATCACTAAAAGTTAGGCTTACTGCAATTAAACATCAACAACAACAGCAGAGTGCAAATCCAAGGTTGGAAATGTCATCTACAGATGTAAAGCTGCCACACATGGATCATCCAACTTGAATAAGATGATCAGCAATGCTCAAAAACTGCATTCCTTAAAGAACTCTCTTCAAGGAGAAGCAGCTGGGATCCTTCAATCGATTAACATCATGGACATCAAATACCCAGTAGCATGGAACCTTTTTCACTGAAAGGTATGAGAATGAGTGCCAGCTCATTTATTGTCATATGAAGATGGTATTCAGCTAGCCTACAATCACTGCAGAATCCAGCAGTGGCTTAAGAAGTCTGCTGGATACAACAATGTAGCATGTCCATGCTCTCCAGGCTCTCGGATTGATGACTAAACACTGTGATCCAGTTCTTCTCTATGTCGTTTGTGATCGACTCGACAAGGAGTCATGTCGCCAGTGGGAACTTCACAGCCCAGGAACAACACTACCCAGGTTTGATGAACTAAAAATGTTTTTAGAGCAACGCTGCCATGCATTGGAAGCCACGGCAGTTCCCAGAAACCAAGGTCCTAGTTCCAGTTATGCAGTCAACAATTTAAGGCCACAAAAGTGCATCAAGGATCAGCAATGAACAAGTGTGGACTGTGTAATGGTGAGCATGGACAGTTTAAATGTGTGTCATTCATTGCCCTTTCTCCTTTTGAGTGAAATGGACAAGTTAAGTGACTCAGGCTGTTTTAACTGCCTGGGCAGTGGACACTCCATAGCAAATTGTCCATCAGGTAGTTGCCGTAAGTGTGGAAAGCATCACCACAACATGCTACATCGAGAGGAATCAGTAGAACAAGTTTCCGAGGACACTGCAATGGTTTCAATTCACTTTGCAAGCAACAAGACCAGACAGGTGTTATTGGCAACAGCCATGATTCTTGTCACAGACAACTATGGCAATGTGCAGACATGCAGGGCACTTTTGGACAACGGCTCGCAGGCAAGCTTCATTTCAGAAGCTTGTGTTCAACGGTTAGCCCTGTAGCACCAAAAGACAAATGTTTCTGTTCTAGGCTTAGGCTCAGCAGGAGTTAGGACTGTGAGAGGATGTGCACATCTGCAATTCTCTTCATGTTATGTCAAGAAAGAAAGTTTTGGCATATGTCTTGATCATGTGAAAGGTCACGGGAACTCTTCCAAGTTGCCCAGTTAACCCTAATCCTTGGTCCCATATTAATTCTCTAGCCTTAGCAGATCCAAAGTTTTACATGCCAGGCCAAATAGACGTTCTACTTGGAGCTGACGTCAGTGGCAGATGCAGTGGACCAAAAGGGACTGACTGAAATGGAAACATCCTTAGGTTGGATTTTGATGGGTGAAGTCATTAGTACTGCAGCAGTCACCTGTCAACATCTCTAGCACACTCGTAGTGACTCTACACAGTCAGTGCGGGTTGGAATCTGTGCTTCAGAAGTTCTAGGAAACTGAAGAAGTGCAACACGTAAGTTTGCTGACAGAAGAGAAAGGGTTGTGTGAAGAACACTTCCAAGACACCTCTACTCGCGATACTTCTGGCAGATTTGTAGTGCGGCTGCCATTTCACAAAAATGCTTCTGCTCTTAGCTCATCAAAATAAGCTGCTATGAGTAGATGGGCTCAAGTCGAAAGGCGGTTAGCCAACTGCTCAGACCATAGAGAACAGTACAATAGCTTCATGAATAAATATATTCAGCTGGGACACATGGAACTTGTTCCAGATAATGAAGTCGACAAGCAACCCAGTTCAACATAATACTTGCCTTATCATGCTGTCATCAAGCCAACAAGCACAACCGCCAAAACAAGAGTGGTATGTGATGCATCATGCAAGTCTTTATCAGGGGTATCACCTAATGACACATTAATGGTTGATCCAAAGTTGCAATGGGACATCATCCAGTTGCTAATTCATTTCCATTCCATCCCATCGCGTTAACTGCAGACATCACCAAGATGTACCAACACGTAAAGATGCATCCTACAGACTCAGCCTTCCAAAGAATTGTGTGGCAGAAATCTACAGATCAACCCATCAGGGACTATCACCTTACGACAGTGAAACATGGGACTGCTTCAGCTCCTTACCAAGCAACTAAGTGCCTTCAACAGGTGGCACATGATGAACAAATTGCCTTTATAAAGTCATCTCAAGTGATTAGTGAAGATTTTTATGTCGATGATTTAATGTCTGGTGAGAGCTCAAGGTGTAAGACCCTAGCCTTACAATTTTACCTCATCAAAATGAAAAACTCAAGTGGATTTGAACTTAAAAAATGGTCATCAAATGATCCTGCCTTACTTGACTGCCTTCCTAGTGAACTAAGAGCAACCACTGATATGCTAAATCTTGACTGCAACAACACAGTCAAAACACTTGGTGTTCAGTGGCATCCCACATCTGATACTTCTTCATTTTCTGTTGAAGTGCCACCTGTAAGACATGTACTAACCAAAAGATTACTAATTTCAGATTTTGCTAGTGTTTGATTTATTAGGCTGGTTATCCCCAATAACAGTTGTGGGTAAAATCTTGTTTCAATCATTATGGAAGGCAAATTTAGGTTGGGATGACCAGAGGCCCAAAATTATTGTTGATGATTGGGCCAAGTACATGCTTCAATTGCCCCTTATTGGGACCTTAAAGATTGATAGATTTGTTATTTTCATCAAAAATACATCTCACCAACTCCATGGATTCTATGATGCCTAAGAAAAGGCATATGCAACTGCAATTTATCTCAGGTAAACAGATTCAAATGGTGTAGTGAAACTACATTTGGTTGCAGCAAAAACAAAGGTGGCCCCTATTAAAATGATATCTCTCCCTCGTCTTGAGTTAAGTGGGGCCTTATTGCTTTCAAGATTTATGCAAATAGTTCTACAGTCATGGAATCCCGCTGACTGCGCATCTCGTGGAATCTCGCCAGGATACCTGATTCAACACCCTCTCTGGTGGCTTGGTCCAGAATGGCTCCAGAAGGATGCTTCAACAATTATGAACAGTCCCCCTTAAATGGGCAATCCTAATCCCCCTGAGGAAAGGACACAACTGGTCACAGTTCATGTCAAAGCTGATGTATCATTATTGGAGAAGTTCTCAACACTTTTCAAGCTTCAACGCATTACTGCATACTGCCTTCGATTCCTGCACAACCTTAGAAAGGACCCTAGGGAATGGAAAAAAGAAAGTCTGTCAACTGAAGAACTAGATCAAGCTCTTCTTCTATGGATCAAGTTGGTACCACAGATTAAATTTCAACCAGAATTAAGTTGTGTTTTGCAAAACAAGCAGTTACCAAACCGAAGCAAGCTCCTAGTATGTCTAAACCCTTTTGTAGATGCAGATGGTATTCTCAGGGTGGGCGGTCGGATTCAACACTCAGTTGTCACACAACAAGAAACACCTAATATTGCTGCTACATAGGAATACCTTGACATTACTTATTGCAACTCATTACCATATTACAAGTCTTCATGCTGGTCCGCAACTTTTATTGGCAACTTTGCAACGTCGATTCTGGATACTTTTTGGAAGAGACCTGGCGCATTAAATTGTAAAAAAATGCATTCCCTGCCATCGACAGTGCCCAACCGTATCATAGCAGCTAATTGGCGATCTTCCAGCATCCAGAATTTCTCCAAAACCAACCTTCAAAAAATGTGGAGTTGATTATGCTGGGCCTTTAACCTTGCGTGTTCTTAAACGTCGAGGTCAAAAGACATTAAAAAGATATGTTGCATTGTTCATATGCTTTGCAACTAGAGCAGTACATTTAGAATTAGTTAGTGATTTGTCAACTAATGCTTTTATTGCTGCCCTTAAAAGATTCGTAGGCCGACATGGAAAGCCTAGCGACAATTTCAGCGATTGAGTGACAAACTTTGTTTGAGCTGACAATGAAATGCAAGATTTTGTCAAGCTGGCTAGATCTGCAAACCCACAATGAACAGATAGCAAGATACCTAAGCAATGATGGGATACAGTGGAACTTTAATCCACCTTTAGCCCCTTATTTTGGTGGACTGTAGGAAGCTGGCATCAAATCGGTAAAGTACCATCTTCGATGTATTGTGGACGAGACTCATCTCAACTTTGAGGACATGTCCACTGTGCTAGTGCTATTGAGGCATGCCTAAATTCATGGCCACTCACTCCGTGCTCAAGTGACCCTAATGATTTTGAAGTTCTAACACCATGTCACTTCTTAATTGGACGAGCACTCACCGCAATTCCAGAGCCAGATTACTTCCACATTAAGTTAGGCCATTTATCAAGGTGGCAACTACTTCGAAAGCTCACCCAAGACTTTTGGAAGCGCTGGACATCTGAATATCTAACAAGACTTCAACATCGTCCAGAATGGAAATGCGCACAACCCAATCTCAAATGTGGAGACCTGGTCCTCATCAAGGAAGACCGGCTTCCTCTAATAAAATGTCAACTTGGATGAATTACAGTAGTTCACCAAGGTCAAGATGGATTAGTACGAACGGTAACTCTCAAAACAACAAATGGAGAGTTAAAAAGATCCATCACAAAGCTTTCTCCACTTCCCATAGATTCAGAAGGCTAATGATTTTGTTAAAAGTGGTAATTTCAAGTTGGGCAGTGTTTTGTACTGCAGTCTGTCAGAATAACTGCAGTGACCTTTGGGTTTTGTCCACAATTTCATTTCTGTAATCCTTTCTTTGTTTAATCCCTTCTTAGGGCACTTTAGTTTATTTTTAGGTCAAAATACTTTCTGATTGACTGTAATTATGTCGTAGGATTCCTCCCATGCCTTTCCTTTGTTCTTTAATCTCCTCTTAGGGCAGGTCAGTATGGTTTTTGGGTCAATGGTCCTATTTTGGAAATTGGCTTTTTGCATTTAGGTTAATTGGGCATAGATGGGTTATTTTTGGATGATTCATGTCATCTTCTTGCTTTGGGCCATATCCCAAATGTCAAGACATTTGTATTATGTTGCCATTAGTTCCTTTTCTGAATTGTTCAAGGAATGGACCAATGATTAGTGTGTAGGTGTTGGCTTTTATTAAATTTTACGCTTTTTGGCTTGACTGTTTTTGCTGTTCATTCTCAACAAGTTTTACCAGGGACTGGACCTCTTCCAGTAACTGTACTCTGTATGTAATGTTTTAAAAATGTTTAAGTATAAAAGTATTTCTACCAAGACAAGTTTTAGTTTACATGTGCTTCAATTTAGCAGAGCCTGATTTACAACCAGGCATATCTGGCCCTTGAACTCCCATCAAGAAGTTCAAGCCACCTACAAGAAGGGGCAATTTCTACACAGCAGTGGCAGAACAATTTTCCCTGTTCAACAGTTCATTATATATGCAAAGCAGTATTGGATAGTAAATCTGTGCCACAGTGGCAGCCTTCATAATGCATATCATGAGAAAAGTGTTTGTAAAGATATTAATATACCAGGGTTAGACTTTGCCTTTAATAATGGAATTTAATGCTTTAGATTTTATCCCCTAACCTAATTGTGACTACATCAGCAGCAGTATATTAAAAGGCAATTGTGGTTATAAAAAAAAATTACATTGTTTCTAAAAATCAATTTTCAGTGGAGTTGAAAGGGACTAGGCGGTAAACACAAATAAGTCAGTCAACTGGGTATTTGAGGCAAATGACAAATTTGAAAGGTCTTCCAGGCATTTTTTTTCTAATACTCACGTACATAATTTTGAAATAATTTGTTTATTTTAAAAGATAAACAGAATCAAATTCTATACTATTCAGAAAACTGCACATGTAGCAACGATGGTAATTATGAGATGGAATTAGACCAGACTTACCCGCCTCACTTCCGCATCACGTTAACCCCCCGCCAAAGCGAAAAATCAAAAAAAGGAATTTAGGAAACCTGGATGATGTCATTTGCTAAAACGAATGTTAAAATGTAGTTGACATTCAACCTTCAAAGAAGAAAACTTCAAAGCTGAATACCAAAAATCACCACAACAGGGCAAAGATCATTGTAATGTTGCAACGATGCATACCTTACCAAAGGAATCCACAGGTTTAAAAAACAGAATAAAAGAAGACATGAAAGCAAAAGGTAGTCTGTGGCAGCCGTTAAAGGCCACACAAGTAGGGACAGCAATCATTCGGGACCGCTTTCTCGGTTAAACGCGACAGTTAGTGCAAAGCCTGGCAAGCACTGGTAGGCAGTACCCTGATCAGAAGACTGTGCAAAGTCAGGACAACAGAATACAGTGCCAAGCCTGGACAGCAGTGGAAGACAGTACACTGACCAGAAGACAGTGCAAAGCCTGAACAGCAGTAAAAGACAGCACTTTGACCAGAAGACAGTGCCATGCCTAGACAGCACTGGGAAAAGACAGTACCCTGATGAGAATCCACAAATCCAAATACACCACCAGAATGCAATTGGACACTATTGGAGACCCCCTAATCAATTGGCAGCATAAGAAATCGCTCAAGATTTCCAGGCATCCAAAACCAACCATACCTCATCCCGAGAAGAAAGAAACAAGAAGCAAGAAGGAAGCTGCAATGAATACCCAACCAGGACCCTTGACGCGAAAGACATAGCCGGTCAGCAGAGCCCAGAAGCAGATGAAGATATCAACCTCGACAAGGCACCGAGAGATCGAGGATGAGCAATAGCAAGCGCTGCACTGATGATTCCAAACCAATGAACGTCGACAAGCATGCACAGTGAAAGCAATAGGAAACCCGCAAATGCTATGAATGTGTTAAAAAGGGACATCTGACTTAGCAATGCTGCTCAACAAACCAATCTTACGACAAGATACGTCGAACTCGATAGGCTGATGCTGAACTTCGCGAATCATCAAGAAGCAGGAGTGCGAGTCGCTCGACCACATCCGCAGCAGCCATTAGTAGACCCGACAAGCTTATTACAGTTAAAGCTAGGATTAAGAAGGAAGAAATCCAGATATTAGTGGACTGCGGTTGCAGCTCTTCATTTAGTAGTGCTTGAACTGTGGAATTTTTCATTTGAAGACTGAAAAGAAACCTGCCGACACAGAGAAATCCGTTATACTACCAAATGGACAAAAGATGCGATCAGACCATTTGGTTCTAATTCTAAGATGGGAATCAGGAAAATACAGTAAAGAATGGCAGTGTAAACAGCTAGAGATAGAACGTTGCGCTGCTTTCCTTAGCATGGATAGGTTTAGAGCACGAAATCCATGCACCAATTGCATCAAAGGGATGATAAGCGTCAAGCAGAAAACCAGATGGAAAGTTGTTATTATGGAGGCACACCAAAGTCACTATGGGAACATGTGTACTGAACTTTGTTGATTTTTGCAAGGAGCTGAAAATGGACAACAAAGCACAAGTGTTTGTCATTAATGCTATTAAGCCCAGGTACAGAGCGAAACAGAAATGCTATGAAGAGGAACTGAATTACAAGCAACTGGAAAAAGCATTAGAAGGAAGGGACCCTGAACTACTAGAAATATTGGAAAACAATCGAGATGTATTTGCAGAAAAATTTCCAAACCGTTTGCCACCCAGGGACCAAGCAGAACACATGATTCGGATGAATCTGCAGCCATCCCATGAGGCCGGACCCCTCGATTGCAAGACAATAGAGAAGAAACAAGAATTGCAGAAACAACTAAATCAGTTGTAACAAGGAGGACACTTCAAAAAATCGTCATTGTCATATGCTTCACCTGTACTATTTGTAAATAAGAAGGAAGGCGGATTTTGGCTGTGTCAATTATAAGGAACTAAATAAATATATGGAAACTGATGCCTACCCTATACCGCAGATCGAAGCTCTCATCGACCAGGTACCCAGAGCAAACTACTTTACACGACTGGACATGCGCAGTGGCTATTGGCAAATAGCTTTGCGACCAGGAGACGTGTGATAAACAGACTTCTGGACACTCTATGGCCATTACAATTTAGAGTGATGCCCATTGGATTGGTGAATGCCAGGGCAACTTTTTCAAGAGCAATCAACTCTACGATATTTCTATAGCTGGGCAAATGCGTGGTCACTTACATTGATGATGTCCTGATCTTCAGTTCAACAAGGTAGCAGCATCTTCGCAATGTGGAGGAAGTATTACGAGCACTAAACCAATAGAGATAATGCGAGAATACTGAAAAATGCGAGACCATGCGCCTCACAGTCACGTTCTAAAGATTTCAAGCTTGCCGCAAAGCTATATCGATGGATGAAAGAAAAGTTAAGGAGATAATGGATTAATCGGCACCCCATAGAGCTAAGGACGTTTGATCATTTCACGAGATCTGCAACTTTTATAAAAACCCATCGAAGGATTTTCGAAAACGAGTTGCACCACTGCTAGAACGAATGAAAAAGGATGCGATCTTTCTCTGGCATGATGCAAGGGAAAGAACATTCGAGGATCTAAAGCAAGCTATGGCATTATGACTATTTTTTCATATCCTAAAGAAGCATGACAAGATTACGGTACACGCTGTCACCCACAGCACTGCAATTGAATCCGTGCTGTCAGTTGAGAGTGCAGGTGAAGAGTTTCCAGTGAAGTCATATGCATCACGCACTCTGCACCCTGCAGAAAGAAAATTCAGTGCCTATCACAAGGAGCTGTTAGACTTAAGTTATAGAGACAATATCTACTTCCCTACCAATTCTGTGCCAACATGGAAAATGCCAGCGTATCCCACATCTCCGTAAAAAGACAGCTAACTCCAGCCAAAATATGAATTGTAGACCGTATCCAGCAATATCCAATGGAGCTAAAACTTATTAAAGGAGAACGTAATGTAATATCAGATGTGCTATCATGACATTGAACAATACCTCTAGTTGGAAAGATCCACATCCAAGACCCAATTCTAAAGGAACAAATTCTACAAGCACAGCTAGCTGATAGAAACTGGTCATGATACTTGTCTGACCAAGACAACCATTCAGCAAATGAGTTTTGCTGTAATCGATTGACTACTGTGGAAACAAATGGCTAGCAGCAATCAAATTGTGATTCCACGTGATGATTGCCTATGTTTGCAGTTACTGCGGGAATGGCACTCAACCCCGTTAGGAGGACATCATACTGAAAATGAGACCATCTTCCTAGATTACGTCACTAGATTACCAACCAACAGCAGAGGTTCAGAGTCACTATTGGAAATTGTGGACAAATTGACCAAATGGTTGACTGTGATTCTGACAGCTGCTCTAGTGTATGATCGCAAGATCGCAGAACTGTTTTTCTAGAAAGTGAATCGCATGAGAGTTTTCCAGAAAGCTTGTTACACACTTTACATCGCAACTTTAGTAATCGCTAATGAAGCTGTCAAGATGCAAACATAGCTGTTCTTCGCCTATCATCCTGAAACCGATGGCATGTTAGAAAAAATGAATTCTACTATCCTGAAATACCTCTGCTCCTGCTGCCAGGACCAACCCAGAGAATAAGACAAGTTTACTATTAGTGCTGAGCTAGCATATAATTAAGTAATAAATCAGAGCACCAATCATACACCTTTGTAACTTACCAGTGGATGACATGGAGGCCACCCATTGCTAAGGCTATCAGGATTAGATGTTAGACAAGTTCATGTCCCAGTTATGAAGGATTTACTTCCCGATTGGAAACAAGGTTGGGTAATGCCAAGATTACCCTATCGTTGGCACAAAGGATGCAGCTTGTGCAAGCAAAACAGGAATGCCTGGAGAAGTTATTAGAACCAAGTTCTGAATCCAGGAAGCTTGACCCATAGTGGCATGGCCCACACCCTATATTGGAAGATGTCACACCTGTTACATCCATCACCAGTCTACTAAAACAGCAGCGCAACTAAGAGACGCATATATGGTCTACAAACCATATTTGCCCAAGTACCTAGATTAAAAGGTACCAAAGGAGCATTTATGTTTTGGTTGTATAGCTTTACGCTACAAGCCGACACTTATCAACTGTAAGATGAACAATGATGGAGCACATTCTTCAAGATACTCCAGGATGAAGCAACAGAATGGTGGCAAAACCACCAAGACAAACTCTCATCCTTCCAGAATGCTTTACAGCAGATAAAGGCCAGATTCGGAAATCATGAGTCTTACTACGCCATTAGTCAACAAATGCTACAGATGAAGCAACGTCGTGGATAAAATTGTAGCAATTTTGTTGACATCATGATGTCAAAATTCCGCTCCATGGGCAGACAACTGCCGTTTGAGACTCAACTTGAAATTATCTATCAAGCATTGCATACAGACATTTCGTCAAAATTTAATCTAGTCTAGATTTAAGACTGGGAAGACCTGCATCAGATGCACCAACATGGAAACCTGACACCAACAATAAAACAGGGTGTCCGGTTTGCAGCATAGTAAATGTGGACATACACACATGTCCCAACAGTTGTGTCGAAAATTCTGCCAAAAAGGCCAACAAGGTTTGTCTGTAGAAAGTTTATCCATGCAAAGAAGAATCTCCGTGTGATTAAATCATACGTGACAACCAAATCATCAACGTCAATATTAATATTGATGGGCAAAATCTTCTTGCACTCCTGGATTCATGAGCCACAACAACGTAAGGGGCGAACCCATATTCCGCATTATCTCGGAAATTGGGATTAATATGTTCAAAACACAGCGATTGGTGCAATTAGCAGACCAAACACCGACACAAAAAGAGGTATACCTTGTTTCAGTACCGCTGCAACTTCTAAACAAGATGATTAAAACAGAACTAACATTAATACCAGCATTTAAGGGTCCATTACTTATACTATGTATTGATTTCCTAGAAAAAGCAGAATTTGTTATACAATTCACTGATCGCTCATGGCGATTTCAACAACAAGATGATCAAGAGGATTCAAAACCTCATGAAGATTTCCTAAATCCACCTGTTCATGGTTATTACCGTAATAGAATGAAGACATTGGAGGCCAGCAACAATGTACACCTTGAGACAGAAACCACAAGGGATGATCAACAAATTAACCCAATTCCACTGCAAGTTGCTGAAGTCAACAGGTTGCTTTCAGGATCCTATAGAGGTCTACCAAAAATCCAACAGTCCTGTTTTGGTTGAATCACAGAATATTCAGACAAAATCTGACGCAAGAACTGTGAACAAAAGCTTGTGCAATAATATTCTCCAGACAATGCAGCAGCAATGATTACATGAGTAGAACACCTATGCCATGAGGGTCAAAACCTCATGAAGATTTCCTAAATCCACCTGTTCATGGTTATTACCGTAATAGAATGAAGACATTGGAAGCCAGCAACAATGTACACCTTGAGACAGAAACCGCAAGGGATGATCAACAAATTAACCCAATTCCACTGCAAGTTGCTAAAGTCAACAGGTTGCTTTCAGGATCCTATAGAGGTCTACTAAAAATTTAACAGTCCTGTTTTGGTTGAATCACAGAATATTCAGACAAAATCTGATGCAAAAACTGTGAACAAAAGCTCGTGCAATAATATTCTCCAGACAATGCAGCAGCAATGATTACATGAGTAGAACACCTATGCCACGAGGGTCATCGACATTCTAAATGGAATAGGAACATAGCAAAGGTCCAAGGGGCAGTAAATACATTTATCAACACCAATGCTGGGTAATCGCTGTTTTTCCTGATGTTTGGAAGGGCACCCAGATCACCACATGACAATGTCCTTGCTGTTAATAAGCATTGCGTAGATTTGACATTTTTATTTCATTCCTTCTCTGACTACCTGTAAGATTTCTTGTTAGCTTTGCAAACAGCAAAGGACAAGCTCAGGACGTCCATACCCCAGTGGAAATTCCAATATACCAATACCCACATAACCAATTACATTGGAATTGGTATAGTGGTATTTGGGACTAT
>JAQGAE010004565.1:0-12563 GCA_034696685.1 Julus scandinavius | reverse complement strand
AATCTCTTTTTGTTTGGCTGGAATTGTGTTTTAAAATTTCACCCATTGAAGGTGATAGGGTTGTGATTCACCTTAAACACAGAATCCGAACTTTTTGTTAAAATTGACCATAATTGTGCCACCGTTCTTAGAAAACAATACTAGAGATTCGCGATTATTATCATTAGTTTTATTGCCCAATAAATTAATTTTAAAAATGTAAGCAATTATAATTGCAAATATGTTTTGTTATAATTGTACCACCTTTCTTAGGAAAAAATTCTTAAGATTCGCGACTATTATCATTAATTTTATTGTCCAATAATTTAATTTAAAAGATGTAATCACGTATAATTGTAAATACTTTTTGTTAAAATTGACCATAATTGTACAACCTTTCTTAGGAAAAAATTCTTAAGATTCGAGATTATTATCATTAACTTTATTCTCCAATAATTTAATTTAAATATGTATAATCACGTATAATTGTAAATACGTTTTGTTAAAATTGATCATAAATTCATAATTGTGCTGCCTTTTTTAGGAAAAATTTCTTAAGATTCGTGATTATTACCTCCGTGATTGTTGCTATTATTATATTTATAGAATTTGATAATGTTATTGAAGTAAATGCATTCTACATCGTTTATGATAACCCTAATATCCATTAAAACATGTAGACATTTGTTTTGAAAGTCACAACTCAACAATTTAAAGAATTTAAAGAAATGTAATAACAAGCCTTCCTCATATGCTGATAGAATAATTTGACTTCATTCCCAATAACTTAACTTAAATCCAACCTTAACCGAAACGTGGAATAAAATAGGCGTGACTTACAACCACTTACCCTGTCCCCAAATACTGTTAACAGAATTCATATTTAAAATCTGTAGAGATGTGGCAAATATTACATCTGTTGTCACCGGAGTTGCCTTAACCCCTGAAGTGCAACTAAGATTAGTGGATACGAATGGAGAAGATGTCATCGGAGTTGATTTAGGATCCAACATCTTTCTACGAGTAGAATTATTAGACGAAAGTAAGTTACAGCTTGTTTTTATAGTTATAACAGTATATAACCAAAAAGCGTAATTATTATTTTTGCATCCAATTTGTTAAATGCTATCTTTTAATAGAGATTTACGGCATCATGGGTTCCCAATTAATTGCACGAAGCGGAGATGATTCAGAAAACATGACATTAATTGATGACATAGGGCGAGTAAACTGTTTATCAGAAAGTTGCATTACATTCTATAACCTTTACAAACATGATTAAATAATGGTGACATGATGCATCTATTCTGCTTTAGTTGTCCTTTGGAAACGAGTGTGTTTCCGCCATTTCAGCTTGTGCCAGGTTCAAAAAGTTTGGAAGCTCCCTTTCAGGCATTTCGTTTTGCTTCTGACAGCACTGTCCGATTTCAAATCACGATTTCATTTTGCCTCAACGAATGCAAACCGGTGAGTAACGTGTTATCATTACTACCATTAGCTGTCCATCCAGGTAAAACATGTTGCGATAAAAGAGAATGGAAGTCATGCGGAACCAATCAAACGTTCACCGCAAGCGCATAATACGCAAACCGCGTTTTTACAATGTCATGAAGCAATTAATGATGTATGAAGTGGAAAGAGTTGAATTTTAAAGAGTCTTGATTTAGACTGACACTTAAATCGACTCCAATGGGCAGTCAAAGCGTCGTGAGTCGACCAATTATTGGGGAAGTGGAAAAATAAATGCGTAGGTTGTATGATGTTAAAAATGCATGAATTATAGGAAATGTTACTGGGAAAAAGTTCATTTTTGATAACATATTCCAGAAAAAGCATCAAGTTCGGGGAAAAATGTAGATTTTGAAAACAAAAATGTATGTAAATACATGGGTCTCGTACCTTGTTTGTCTTTGGGCCAAATAGGCAAAATAAGACACAGAAAAAACTCTGATCTCTTTGGCCCCTTAATCTATAATACAAGGGTTGGCTATTTTTTCATTGAAATTTTGTTTAGGTCGCGTGGACTATATTGGGAATGTTTCTAGGTCTTGCAGTGTTACATTGGAATTTTTTTAGGTCTTGAGGACTTTATTGAAAATGTTTCTATAGGTCTAGCAACGTCATATTGGAATTTTGTTTAGGTCCTGTTTGCTATATTGGGAATGTTTCTAGGTCTTGCAGTGTTACATTGGAATTTTTTTTTAGGTCTTGAGGACTATATTGAAAATGTTTCTATAGGTCTAGCAGGGTCATATTGGAATTTTGTTTAGGTCTTTTGTTATATTTGGAATGCTTCTAGGTCTAGAAGGGTATTTTTGGAATTTTGTTTAGGTCTTGAATGCTATATTGGGAATGTTTCTAGGTCTTGCCGTGTTATATTGGAATTTTTTTTCAGGTCTTGTGTAGATTATATTGGGAATGTTTCTCTAGGTCTAGCAGTGATATATTGGAATTTTTTTTAGGTCTTGAGGACTTTATTGAAAATGTTTCTATAGGTCTAGCAGGGTCATATTGCAATTTTGTTTAGGTCTTTTGTGATATTGGGAATGTTTCTAGGTCTTTCAGGGTCATATTCGAATTTTGTTTAGGTCTTGTGGACTATATATGAAATATTTATGTCTTGCAGGGTGATATTAGACATTTTAAAGATCTTGTGGTATACACGCCATGATTTGTTCAAGAAATAATCAAAAAACACTACATATGTGGTGATTTTCATCTACAATAACTTATTCCAAAGGATCAGGGGGCCAATGAAGAGGTCCCAGGTGGTTATAATTTACCGACACCTGTCCTAATGGATAAGCCATTGCTGAGAAATATATTGATAGTCCTGTTTCATATTGAGATTGTGGCACTTTTAGTTTCAATGGAGCTTGTGAGTTTTGTTTTAACAACAGCTATTCTATAACCTAGGTTCTGTGTGATACAAACGAAGTGGGCAATGTGATGTCGTACGGCAGAAGACGTCGTGACGCAGATGCAACCACCGAGGTTCATCAAGGGGACATCGTGTCAGACGTTGTCATGGAAGGAGCCATGTTTGTGAGGGCGCGTCTGGAAAGGAGGGATATCTCAGAGATAATCAAGGACAATCCAGAATCCGCTGTTAGCTTATCAGGTAAGACGAAATTTAAAAAAACGTATTTCATAATCCCAATTCGACAAATTTGACAAACTAAACTTTTCTTCATTCTAGGTTCTTCAGAAAACAGCAACAAGTTATGCACATCCTCCGTAGTTGTGGTAGGAGTTGGTGTAATGGCTGCCATAATTCAAATTGCCATTGTGTGTATCTGTGTATTTATTACGTATGGAAGAAGTGACACAAACATGAATGCAACCGTCTTTACAAATGACCAGACTATAATAAAAGGACTCCCATCTCTCTGTACATCCACCAAAATAGGACTTTGCGAAGCAGGATATGCCACGTAGCCTAGAACAACGTTTGTGGAAAATTGTACAACTTAAATCACTGGGTCAAAATCACCGCTGTGTTTCACACTCAATGTATACTAACATTTAAAAATCGTCGAATACTCTGTTTACCATGTGTAAAAGTTTACAACTTGTGGGTAGAAGTTGACATTTTTAAGTTATACAATGTATTCGGTAACGGTCACTAGAAATCAAAGATGGACATTATTAATAATCACGTTGGATGTTTTGAAAGGCTTAAAATAATACTGTTTGCAAACAGAATGGGTTGTAATTATTTTCCAAATGTTCAGGGTCAAACGTTTGTAAAAGCAGTCAACATACCAGGGGTGCATATTTATAAAATGGGCCAGATAAGGATCAAACATGCACAAGTGTAAAAGTCAACAGGTATAATTCAGACTTTAATTTGTTTTGATACTTTGAGTGATACATTCCTATTACTCGACATCACACTGTATGTTTATAATGATATTTCATGTTTCACTAACGCATGTAAATTACATTGTTGCATTATATTGCTTGGAATAGATGGTAATCCGTTAATTGCTATTTGGTGTATGCAACTGCATAATGCAATTTTTGCAAATTGGTTTGCATAATTGTTGAAAACTGTTTTCTTCCACAGATGTATGCACGTCTCACAGGGGTTGTTGAATGGCTGGTCTGTTTTGGGGAAAAGCGGTGTATGTTTGTTTTGAAATAATGTATTATTAATAAATGAAAATAATTTTGATCTCGTAATTAAAAGATGTGTTTACTGTATTCAGAAAAGATTACTTAGTCAATCGAGTTATCTTAATTAGAAGCATTAACAAACAGGAATTTGCAAGAAACTTGCTATAGATCACAAATACTACAAACTCTGCACGTTAAATGCAATTTATTTCAAAATTAACATATCGTCCGATACTAGTTCAAAATGAATGTTATCACTTGGAAGTTCAAGGCCTTAAGACTTTCCCAGTTGAAATGAAATAAATCGCTTATTTTTATCAAAGTAATAAAATGCGTTTATGATCATTTTAATGAAGGGGCTTTGCTAAAAAAAGGACATGAATGGGTAATTTATTACAAGCGCTATTTCACAGCTCGGCAAATTACAGGGTTATTGTTTTGCAATAAAATAATTATAGAATGCATTATTGTACTTGGATGTTGTTTATGAGCAATACAAATTAGAACAACTTGCTTAAGAAAAAAAAAATTGCATATGCAACATCTTTATTTGATGCTTTTTTCTAGATAATCACCAGTTCTTTAATTTCCGAAATGCAACATATTGCTGTAAAAGCTCATTTATTACAAATTGACCTTTATATCATTCTCCAATTTCTCCTATAAATGGTGGTAAGGATTGAAGAGGCAAGTACTAATTTAAATAAAGTGTTAAGGAAATTACTAACACAAACCATCAATTAATACAGAAAAAAACAACTCCATGCTTTAAATTTAGCAAGCCTAACTAATTCTGCGCTTACAGTATATAATGCTGTCTAAGTACCAGGCATATTATCTTTTTTAGTATATTACCTATGCAAATTATACATGTCATTATGAAACAGTTGTTTTAGTAGAAAAGAAATGCTTCCTACACATTAAAAACTTTCTACTGGCAGGTAATTAATTCGTACGAAACTCTGAAAGCAATTACTGTTTTTAGTTAACTATTGTGTAATAAATAAAGCAGGAAAATTAATGAACCGATTTTTTTCATTGTAGTAAAAAAACTTTTTAAGACTTTTTCTCAAAGAATAAACGTTAATAATGTTATCCAATAATGATTAACACCTCGATGATTTTTCAAAAAACTAATTACTATAAATTCTTAACAATGAAATACGTGTGCCATCTCGGTTAAGGTCATCATAGAAAATGGATGCACCACTAACTTCATTAACATAGCTAATTGGCTGACGTGTAAAAAAACCGCAAAACAATACTTTAACAAAATTACTGCGTTTGATATAAGAGGGGCGGTCAAAATGTGTTGCATATTCCTTTATTATTCAAAAACCAGATATCGCAAAAAAAAAAATAATAAATAAATAAAATAGCCATCTTAATGAGCACGAAATTTGCTATTTTTCAATGTAGGGCCCGAGTTAGTTGACACATTTATACCAACGTTTGATGAGATGGTATGCAGATATTGCCGAACCGCAAGTTTCACACAAAAACTTTGGTGTAGTGAAGGATGAAATGAATAATTGTCATTACCGACCCTTAATATGTTCAGCATTGTTGCAATTTCATGTGCAGTAAACACGCCGATTGTCCTTAATTATTGCATCAACTACTGAAATGTTCTTGTCACAAATCTACGTTTTTGGACGACCACGTTACACGTCCTTTCTTAAACTTTAAAAACTACCTCTGTACCATACTTTGTGAAACACATTTGTCATCATAAACTCCTAACATTTCACTATAAATTTCACTCGTTTTCATGACTTTCAACACTGAAAAACGAAAAACACTTCGTTGTTCCTCTCGCGTAAACGCTTTCAAGTAAGGCGCCATTTTGTTTTTGATAGTTTGTTCGAAATTAAGCATGAACTATGGCGCTATGTAGTGTCCTAAAACCAAATTTCTTGCTCTTTAAAATGGCTATTTCAGTTTGTTTGTACGACATCTGGTTTTCCAATAATAAAAGAATATGCAAGACGTTTTGACCGCCCCTCGTAGTATGTACATGCACAAGAAACTGCTCATGAATCCATTGATAGGCAGAAGGCAACTGCATTAGATAATTGTCATTTACTCCCTACAGCGTTTTGCATGTAAATGTCAAGATATTTTTCTGCTTGTTATTAGCATTTCATGTATGAAAGAAATGTTGAATAGAAGAATCTGTTTATTCGCTTATTGCATAAATCAATTAACTTTTCACCGTGCACATTTCAAGTTCAACAATCAAATTTCCTCTTTGTTTCTACAGAGATTTCAAAATGACATGAGGTTTCTCCCTTAATTTTACAAACCTAAAAATAATTTTGGACACTACATCGTTTTGTTAATTGGATCCAAAATTTATATTGTATATATTAACTTTAAAAATAAAGTTATTATGGTTTCTTGTTCATTCGTGGATAATATAAACCAGGATGCACCCTGGCATACAATATGGTTGGACCATGGTCCAACTTTTCATACCTAAAGGGCCACAATAGCTCTTCAACATCAACCTTCGGGCCACAAGCTCCAATTACAGTATTTAATGATTACAGTAGGCCTATCTATAATTTTTCAATGAATACACCCTTATGTGCACAGTAATAGCAAAATTAGCAGTCCCTGTGTTGGACCACCTTGAAATATACCATTAATGAAACATGTGCCATAATCTATAACTACCCCACTAGATTGATTAATAAAGTACTTTTAAAAGTATTCACATTACAAAATTTATGCAAGTTTTAAATTTTATATTCTTTCTAATTCAAGTAAGTAAAAATTCCTAACCATTTTCACGCTTTCGAGGTCACTGACCATATGACAACTAACACGAAAGCCGTGTTTTCATCGTAATACGAATACCCCCCACCAAACCTGCAACATCTTTGACTGACTGCTCTTTGACTGAGTACTCGGTTCAATTGATTTCTTGACAAGGGCCAGAGGAACGATAGTGGGCATGGCATGGTTCTGGAATTGGGGCTAGTTATTCACGAGAGTTGCCAATTACTTCGAAATTGTATTTCAGAGTTATTGCCACAGGAAGTTCAGTAAAAAAATATTTTTAGAAAAAACCAACAACAATAGTTCCGACTTCAGAATTATATAGATGCTCATCAAGCAATACCACATCACTGGCCATCGGAAATAAATAGCAGACAACCGGAACGATGTACTGCTGCGTTTAATAGTGGTTATTCAGCTTAAAATCTGCTTTAGGCAGGAAAGTACAATCTCGAGTAAATTAAAAGTATGCAATTATATGTGACTGATTCAAAGTGATGCCTGTAAAACGCCAATGGCATAAATCAGTGTATAAATGCATGCAATCATGACAACGAATTGCAGCAATGCATTTGAGTAAAGTGTACAATATAAACAATTTCATTGCAAATTGAGGTTATTTGCTAAATCCGTAAAACCTGAAATAGTTGACATCACCTTAGGTGCTTCAATTTAGAGTATTAGTTTCGACAACTTTCGTGGTTTTGTTAACTGGTAACCTCTTGGTCTTAAATGTTTCCTAAGGCAAAAACTCCACCTTGCTTCATAGACAATTCGCAACTTAAACCCATCATGTATTCAGTATTACAATTACCAGCATTTCGAGTCATGATTGACATTTTATAGTTCATAACTCTGAAAGTTATCATCTGCAATGACCATTATCCAAATTACTTGTCAGTAAATGATGTCTTCAAGAACAGCGATATGTTAAGTACAACTCATGTTATGTTTTACAGCGTTTCCATGCACATTGACACAATTAAATGCCACAATTTTTTTAAAGGACAGCATGACGGGCATAGTCCCCACATAACATTTCCTGAATGTTTAAATTTCCCAAATAGGTCAGAACACTAATTAATATGAAGAAGACCGCACTACATATGAGGCAAGTTCGGCATTGGATTGGAAGAGGTCTGTCTCCTGGAGAACAACCCCATCTAATACTATCAAATTTATGGCTGAGTAAATAACAAGCCATCGAATTTTTTTTCTAATTCCCATGTTAGACGATTACTTTATCGTAGATTTGCTTCAATGGCTTGTGAGAAAAAAAAAGTCGACTCACTGGATGTTAATCAGATTACATCAAAGCTCTCTGAATTCTAGTAAGATTAAGCAATTAATATTTCATTATGCAATACCGTCCATTACCACTACGAATATTTATAAAGTAAATCATGCATGCAACACATTATCAATAAATTTATTCAAAAACTGGAATTGCTTTTAGTCGCTTCATGTTATGTAGTTGATGTTATGTATCATCAGGGACCACATCGAGAATAATTTTATGATTCGATAACATAACGATTAGCAGACGTCCACATTATAGAACCACTTATTCCAGGCAAATCCACCTCCAAACGAATTGTTTTAGCCTTTGAGTTCGATTTAATTTGCCTGATATGTGCCGAAGGTGGACTATATTTAATTACAGCTTTTGACTTAATTGACCTATACACCATGCGAACTAAACCTCTTTTATTCCACTACCGAATTAAGCAACTGATGGTGAAACCAACCAAAAGACATTAGTACCATAATTCTCCCATATGGAAAAATGATATGCGATAAATATGTTTCAAATACATTACCAATGAATGGAAAATATACCAAAATTGGCCTAATCTAATATATGGATAATAGATTGACATATATTTGCAATATATTCCACTTTGACGTAATTATATGAAACATATATTATGCATATATATACATATATTGATAGTATATGCTTCACATATCATTTTTCCATATGGGCTACCATTGCCCAAAAAGCAATAAATTGTTATGGTTAATGTACGTTAATGAACTCGCATTGATGTCACACTGTGTTTTAAAATGAAATGTCGAGTAATAAAGGGAGCCATGTATCAAGGTCTGTTATTATGTTATAGGAATTCCTCTTACATACCAGGTTTCCAGCCAGCAACGCCTTTTATACGAGACAATTTCTTTCTTAAACTACAATCCCCAAAATGAAAAAGAAAAAAATGAAAAGACAATCAAGAATGAAAGTATTCCATTCTTTTTTTTTTTAAAGAATCACTTGTAATTTCGTCTATTCTAACGGAATTCGTGACTCACTGAACCGCTTAGACTAGGTTAATAAAAAAGCGTGTCCCCATTTGCCTAACAAATTTCAGGGTTAAAGTCATTCACATGCATAAAACAGATTTCTTTTAGATACACTCTCTCTGGTTTCACGAATAACTGCTGTGATGAGATTACATCTGGAATGATGTAAACATTACTCTTAAGTTGGTTTATCATGTGCTTTTGTTTGGAGAATAAATGCAAAACGAGTTTTGCATTTGGATATTCCACACTGAAAGCTAATTAATAACGTAGCTATTTCAGCAATTTACGAGACAAAAACAAAATTTAGTATCACGAGACTACGCATATAAAAAATTGTTTTTTCTAAATAAATATACATGCAGCTCCCATACTTGTACATACAAATATACTAGATGTCATATATTTCAATCATGACTGACGTACTGCAATGAAATACTTTAAGATATGAAAAGAAAAAAAAGATTACAAATGTGAGCTCACTAAAATAACTGTCTGGTACAGTTTGAACGAATAAAATGTTGTATAGACGAGTGTAAAACTGTTACATAGTTTGTAGGAATAATAAAAACGTAGTTGGTGAGATAACATATATTTCAAACATATATTTTCAATCGTTTTCTACGAATTCGATTTTCAAAAGTAAGTTTAAGAAATTCTTTTTTTTTTATTAGAAAAAAAAAAAAAAAAAGAAAAATACTGCAACTCCAGACAGATATTTTTTTTTTTTTTTTTTTTGGATTTGTCAGATTTTTTCAGTGCAGCGCACATTATGTAAAGCAATGTATTTTTATAGTAACAGTACTCTAAATATTTGCTTCTTTATTTTACAGGTAAACAGCACTATACATCTACGTTAAGCGGTCGTTGTCCCTTTAAATTAATTCTGTCCTGTCCCACAAAGACAAGAATTTCGCTTATTTAAAATATATACGTATTTAAACATTTAAAATGAAAGATGAAATGAAAGGATATTTTGAAACATGTTCATATGTGAGCTCACTAAAATAAACAATAAGACATTTAAAATAAAGAGAATTTCATTTAGACCGATTGAACTTAATTTTAAAATTTTATTTTAAATTTCATTTAATTTCTTCTCAATCTCCCTGGAAAAAACTAAATTATTTAGCTGATACTCAAACTTGAACTTAATAGTGTATGAAAGATTAATAAGGAAAGATTAATTTGATTTTTATCAAAGCTGATGATGTTAAAATTGATGATCTTATGATGAAATATCTCACGTTACATGACATTGTTTAATAAATTCCAAAATACCCACATATTTTGTAAACTTTTACTTTTTGACTTACTGTACATGTATTAAAGAATTTTACTAGACCCACTTTTTTCTAGATTGGATTATGAGACCACCCATTGTTGAAATTTAGTATGCAAAATAGTTACTTCCTTTCATATTTAAGATCATGTATTCTATAAAAGTGAATGCTAATCATTTCTGCATGATTTATATGCAACAACTTGAACTATATCTTTCTCCCATTATTATAATAAGTGGTATTAAGCTGCATTGTCTCGTTTTGAAATTCCTTATTTATATTCTATTCATTTATTATCTGTTTTTTTCTCTCATTTAAAATCTAAACAACATAGTATGTTGGGATTTTTATTTTAAAAGAAAAAATAGCAATGTCCCGTTTCTTTGCAGTTCAAAGTGTGTGCAGTCACAGACCGTGAAAGATTTCATGAATTTATGGTCGATATAATTTAGTGCTTAAATATTATGATCGGAAGACGTTTATAAAACGTAGGGGGGGAAATGCGCGGTCAACAACCTTTCACATTTATATGACTAAAAAATTCAATAACAATAGTAATATTAGATAAAAAGTTCAAACGAAAAATTCTGCAAAGCCAATATCACATTTAATACATGTGACTGATTTATTTCAAGTTCCCGTCCTTTTTCCATGAAAACATGAATAAAACTTGTTTAACGATAAACTTTGGGTATGGGGATAACATACAAATAACTTATCAGATGTAAATGTTTATCTTCATTTAATTTTTTACCTCAAAGAGAATAAGTGTTATTTAGTAAACAATAAAAAAATGATCTGATACTGAAATTGTAGGTGAAGTCGGTGAACCGCAATGATATGAAAAGTGCATCCAGCGTAGATTCGAATAAAAATACAAATTGGCGAATAAAAGCAGGCAATTTAAGATTTTTTTGTACAAAAATGTAAAAAATGAATTGCACGTGTTTGCTTTCACTAAATGTTTATTATACTTGAGTGGATGTTGGGCCACCCATAACAAATATTGCAAAGGATGTTGGGATAGAAGAATTTGTATGTAAGCATATTAAAGGTCGAAAACCTTGATAAAAAAAGTTTGTGTTAAATAGTTCTTCAACTCGGCAATCCTTGTAAGAGAAATTAGACATTGTGAAAGTTTCCTGTTTATATGTAAATGTAAAAAGTTATACACTACAAGTTCAATAAAATATTATAAATATGTAATGAGCTTACATTATAAAGTAAGACACCATGACATTGAACATACATATTATTTCAATCTTGGTAAAAGGGGTAGAACTGATATAAAGATTCTAGATCAGAATCAAACATGAGGGGGATGGAGACCACCTGGGTATTGAAAAAAATGATAACAAGACACCACAATTATAAAAAAGGATTTACTATCATGTCACTATAAATTCCTTCACACGGGTTCCGAAATGCAATTTCTAACTCCTTTGAGCACTTCTTTTCAACTGGACAGATTGCGTGGAAGGAGTTAAGAACCGCTAGTTGTTATGTTCCTAACAATAATGTTCTGCAAGCTCGTTTACCCTTGACATTGAAACCAACTTTCAAAAAGGACAATGTCAGTGAAATTTTTATAAAAGAGTTCATAGTACATTGAACAGGATAACGTGCATGCATACCTGAATAGGGAAACAGTAAACCCGTACATCTGGCATACAATTTATAACACTTTCAGTTCACACTAACGGCTATTTACTTAAAAACTGTCAATGTTAAAGCTGTACTTAATGCACAGAGTTTTTGTTAAAAAAGAAAGTACTGTTTTAAATGTCTTCATATACAATGGAGTCTCACTAATACGAATATGAGGGGGAACAGAAGATTCTTCTTATAAGTGAATACTTGTTACAGTGGAGTCTCACTTATACGAATATGAGGGGGAACAGAAAATTCTTATAAGTGAATACTTGTTATAAGTGAATAAACCTCATTTATATGAATATGAGGGGGAACAGAACATTCTTCATATAAGTGAAACAATGTGCATGTACATGTACCAGCATGTTTCGTGGTTACTGTATTTTAATAAATAGAGAATAATTCTTCTTAAAAAATGTCGTTTAATAGTTTTGTCAATGT
>JAQGAE010004564.1:0-12568 GCA_034696685.1 Julus scandinavius | reverse complement strand
GACAAAACTATTAAACGACATTTTTTAAGAAGAATTATTCTCCATTTATTAAAATACAGTAACCACGAAACCTGCTAGTACATGCACATGCACATTGTATTCACTTATATGAAAAATGTTCTGTCTCCCCTCATATTTGTATAAGTGAGGTTTATTCACTTATAAGGAGTATTCCCTTATAAGAAGAATTTTCTGTTCCCCCTCATATTCGTATAAGTGAGACTCAAGCTGTATATGGATATTCATGTTTATGGTCATAAATGTAATTTACTTTATGGGACATAATAAGCATAGATAACACCGATGTTTTTTGAAGACATACTACATGTTACCTTGCTCTCACAAGAGATTGATCATGTTTATCCCTATCAGAGGCGTCATATCTACACTCTGTACAGTATTTCTCCTCTTGGGACAGGTCATTTATAACACTTTTGCAAATGTGTTTACATGGAAATGCATTGTATGGAAATGCCCTAATAGCGTTAATCGTCAATTACAGTTTCATCCCAAATAATTTCGAATGGGCTGATGGCAAATCCGCTCCACTGCTCTGTACCTGATACGCATCATGTACCTCGTACTAATTCCCCTAGCGGTTTAATCGTGTTACCCGAAGCAAGATAATAAGTCCCCGGTTTTAATTAATCAATTTATCGGAAGTGGATAAAGTGTCCGTATTAATTAATGATTTATAAATGATGCGGTAAGTCTTGCAAAAAAAAGAAGAAAACATACACACAAAAACCCACAGCAACTCCAGAGGGTATTCTAGATCTCTATAACTAAATAAAACATGTGGAAAAATTGAGCGGTTGAAGATCTCATCTCCTAAATAGGTTTCACCGGATAATGGGATGGATGACATAGGCTACAGATCAGAAGGATTTATCTTTTGTTTTTGAGTTTGTTATTTAATTACGCTAGGCTTTTCTTGTATTATTGACTAAGCTCGCAGCCCTAGCTGAAGCAAAAACGAGGTTCTTGTGCGTCTTTCGATCATTTCTTGGGATTTCTTGCATTTTATGTTTGTATTGCGACCGGGGGAGTTGAAAGTATAAGATTGAATCCGAATAGTACAACCCTCTAGATGTTGCCGGCAGTAGTGTTGGATGGTTAATCGATAGAGTGCTTGTACCCTCATAGGGCCTTCAAAAGATCTTCGTGACATCTTTCGTGTTTTACGTCCCGAAACACGTGAAAACACATTAAAAATCGTGAATAACCAGTTGTCACAGAACACGAGTTGCTTTCTATCCCTGCTTTCGAACATTTGAAACGATGGCTTTATAAAGATACACATTTCACGAATATATAAGTGAAATGCATGCTTCTGTTCCATATCAAATAATGTATGTTTTCTAAAATCGATTGTTTGTGGGTGGATGAAACCGTACTTATGGCTTAGTTAAACAATAACATGCAAAAAATCTAAGTTTACATAAAGTAGGTTCAGTGATGCATTGTATACCTAATAATATTTTGTGATTATCTTTACGTGTAATGACATGTTTACTTTATCTACAGCAGTGTTTAAAGTGTTTCTGAAACGGATGAACTGTAATATTCTATTTAGGAAACAATCTAGTGTGTATTTACCAGTTGTAAATGAAAATCTGTTTTTCCAAAACCTTCAAGGATGATTTTTACCATATATTACTATATAAACTATCTTCTCATATACAGGGTGGGCCAAAAAAAATTAAGCCAAATTTATAAAAATCATAAAATGGTTATTTGTTAATGGAATTTATTGAAAATTTGTACATGTGTACTTAAGTAGGATACAAAAAAAGTCCTATTTCAATTTGTGTTCAAAGTTAGCACCTTTCTTCAGAAACAGTTTCAAAAATTGCCTATAGCACTGTGATTTTTCGTTTTACGCAAAAAACCTATCGCGGTTCTTTCTTCTTCATTGAACGCCATTTTGAAAGACAAATTAGAATGATTACGTCATTAAAAAAGAACGTGAACTAGGGCAATTCGAAAGTAAAGAGAAAAACAATATTTGTACAAATTTGTATTAAATTCCATTAACCAATAACCTTTTTATGATTTTTATAAAGTAGGCTTACTTCTTATTGGCCCACCCTGTAGATTAAAATGGATATAGTATAATTTGTGAGCATATACAAAATGTAACACTTGATGAAATAGTGTATTCGGAGGATCCATTTGTACGTTTTGTAAGTGCTTTCAAATGTTGCGCTTCTAAATTTGTACTCAATACCATCACATTGTTTAGATAAGTAAACTTTAAACATTCAACCACACAAAGATACATGTTTTCGAATGTTTCCCAGCTACATTGTCATGTTTTCAAATGTTGCACTGTTACATTTGTACTTCATACTATACAGATGCTATACCGAGAAAAGACACTGACTAGCATTGACTAATATATGATCATAAATGGAAGCCAATAGGGCAGAAGTGGCCATTATTTCATTATTTCTGACTAAGGATCTATGAACTCGGGGAACTGGGTAGAAAATGGACCATACATAATAACACGTGTGGCCATGGCTGAAATTGGCCATATAAGAAAATCATTAGCCGGTTATATATGGGTTAATGTGTCTCCACATATTGCTTATTATATTGACTTACTACTGCCTCATCATTCTTGATGGAGACTTCGTCACGTATTCCACTATGAGTATAGAGCCAGATTAAAATACACCCTGTAAATAATATCAGTGGTAGCGCCTATAAAATTATCCAAGCCATACAATTCCTATAAACGTATTTAATCGGATTATTTTTCCGAATTACTCGTTATTTTTCCCAGCTGTCTAGTTTATTTCTGAGAGCTAGCTTTGGCAAGGCGTCTTTTATGTGGATCTATCTTCATATGAACCATAGATGGAAATGCGCAGTTAGCATAAGCATGTTATTAACACACATTCTGGGATTAATTAGTCTTAAGATCTGTGCTAGGCCTATTGAAATCCGCGCTCTTTCATCGTCATTTTTGATCCGGTGTTGCTAGTTTGGCTGGTGAACTGTCGATTCTCCAGAGTTGATATCTTCGACTAGGTCTCGTTACATTCGAGGAAAGAAATTGAGAGAAAGTGCATTTTCTTGGAAAGGAAAATCCTTTTGGCATCGATTATGTCCGAGGAATTTCAAAGAGGAAATCTCGTTGAAGTGGATTTGGCAATATAGCGCGCTTGCAGAAAAGTGATTTCCATATTCGTGGCCTTAGTTTAAATAACAGATTTCCTTCTCAAATCCCATCTAAAGTTGTTGCCTTTTTTTTTTTGGCTTCCCTCTTTTTTTCGTCATTTCCATTTCTCACCCGTGGCACTAACAAAGAAGGCGCCCATTCAAAACACCCGCTACATTATCCATGTAAAATACATGCACGAGAATGTGGGCCCCCCGAAAGGTATTCAACTATTTGAAGAAGAGAGGCCTGTTGAACGCTTCACTGATGGCATCTCTCTTTTTACCAGATCCTGATTTAGCATTCAATACATTGAACAACTTACATTGAAGTATAGTGAAATGACTTCTCTTTCCATATATACTAGCTAATGGATTTGCTATTGGCGTGGGAATTAATTCGCCTCGTGCATCTGATTTTTTGTGTTTGTGTTTTTTAAGCTCTTTAAAAGTAGCTTAACGTTCTAAGAGCTAGTTACATTTTCTTAAGTGCATGTTTCTGATTTTTGTTTTAGGAAAAACAATTTGCATATATTTTGAAAGTACAGAGCAAGAAACTAGCAAAACGAAATTAGGATTTTCATACTTGCGTGCAATCACACAGAATATTGCATCTATTTGACTCATATTACCTTCAAAATTACCATTCTGTATAATTGCAAATTAATATGGCTATATCAGTGGGAAAATTAAAACTGGACCATTGCGAATGAACAGATGTGTTAAGTTTCGTATTTCTGTGACACCAATGATTGCTTTCTGTATGTTGTCCAGAACATCTACTTTATAGATGTTAACAAAAATGTTACCATAAAGTTTAACAGATATTTGGCTCTAAATAACTAATGAATTTTCTTGGACTACGAGAACTTTTAGATTTCTGAAAAATAGCCAATGTAAGTACTGAGCGATGACATCTTCCCTTTGATGTCTCAGATGTAGTTTTCTGAAGCATTAAACTACCAAGAGTTTAAGTTGGCAGACCAGATAGTGATCGAATGCACTTTTGGAATGTTAGATGATGCTAGCTGAAAAACCGTTAAGTTTTGATTGCTGACAATGTTCAGAAAGTTGTGGCTTACCATAAACTTCAATGGTGACTTCCCTCGACTGTTGCGACCGCTCTTTAGAATTGATGACGTTGGATGCCACGCACACGTACTTTCCCTGATTGTCGTAAGTAGTGTTGGCCAATACCAAGATAGCTCCTTTCCTGACCACAAGCGCTGAATCTGGATCGCCACTCATGCTGTGAAGCCAATGGTACTGTGGTTCTGGATTTCCTTCAGCTGAACACATTAATGTGGTCCGATTTGATAAAATCACGTTAACTCTGATTGGAGTGACAGCCCTGATTTTAGGTGGATCTGCAATGACAGTTACATACAGTTGGTCTCATGCTCTTGGTGGAATGAAATTCGCATAGTACTTTAATAATAGTTATTTATTTTATTCTGAATTAAATTATAACCCTTAAGAGGGGCTTATTACCATGTCGTTATACTTGTATGTATATATGGGAAATGCAATATTTGGACCAATGGTGGTTTACTTTATAGTTCGAACACCAGCTTTCAATATTTAAAATATTTACATAAATATTCGTATTTTACGTTGTTGATACGTCTAGCATAATTAATGAATCGATTTTCTGAAGTATATGAACAACTTTGTTTAAATACTCAAAATTGACATGAAAGTATGCTGACCAATGCGCTAAAAGCATTGTCTAGTTATGCATTACAGGTCTTGATCTTTGTCATTTAGTATTAGGAAAATCTTCCATTCGTAGGCAGTAACCCTTTTCAATCCTATCATCATTGAGGGCAGTTTGGAAACCATGATCTGAGAAGCATCCAGTTTACGACCCTAAGGTTGTTTTTGTTAATCGGCCAAAAAATCAGGTTGAAAAGTGGTTCATCCCCTGTTATTTGGTTCAACGAATTTCACTTAAGGCTAAATCGCTTCTCAAGCATAGCCTGGACGGCAGTTGAGTACCACAACTGGAATATTCATGGTTTTTGACCGATAAAGTTTGTCTCCGATACGATTTCTGCATCCATTAAAGGGCTTTATTTGGCCTGTAGAGAAAGGCTTTGGATCGCCATATAACAGAAAGACGGCAATTAAGTGCACCCTCTTTTGACGGATCTTATAGCTGAGAAATTCTGAGGAAAATGTCTGAGAAGCTTAATGTGTGGACGACGGGATGTCCTTTTCCAAGTCTAGGGAATATGAAGTGTCAAATGGGTCCACCTAAGTGATCGTACTGAGTATTGACCACTCTACGATTCTAAAGTATAATCGGTACTATTTACATTCAGTAGTCTAGCATGCATGGTAACAGCGTGAGCAATGAATATCGATTAATAATTCTGTTCTTAAGATATATTTCCATTCTTTAGCGTGTGCATTTATTTGAATGCATATTTTCATTTACAAATGGGTTATCTAAGAGGGATGTTCGAAAAGTGCGTGGCCGTTCAACACCTTTTCATGGTCAAACTTGTGTCCCCTTATGTAAATGTAACACGCAGATAAGATGCAAACCAAACCACTGCCTCGATGTTCAACATTATGGTCAACATAAAAACGTCCTTGATCAAATTGACAAAAAGCAGTGTATTTTTTTAGAAAATCTCAATAAGTGGTCCATGACCATTTGACCAACTTTACATCTGGATACTCACACGAGTAGTATAACCGAAGTAATTTTTGGGACTATTAAATCAAAAGGTTTTAAAATGTATGTTTTATGGAATTCCAAATAATTTAAATGCATTTTTTTTAAACAAAAAGGTCCAGATGATGTCATTGCCTAGAAGAAAAGTTATGACGTCATAATGTCGCTCAAATGCGACGTCAAATTTCAACAAAAAATATCATCTAATTCAGAAAAAAAATCTGGTATCAAAATCAATGACGAATTCGAAAGAATTTGTTAAAGTTTAAAACCACCTTCCCGCCAATTCCCATTTCGCCGACTTTCATTATATCCCATGATAATTTATTATAATTCTTATTGTAATTCAATAATAATTTTAAATATAATTCAATAATGATATATTATAATAATATTTTAACCCAGTTGTTGCATAGCAATGCCCTAGTATATATCATAACCAACGAAATTATTCACCGGCAATAAGATGTCGGCGAAGTGGGGCGATACCTTTTTTAATATTCTATTCATTTATTCGGTAAGTAATGCCCACGAAATGACATCCCCTGTTGACATTGTTTGAAATTTGTCATGGGAAACAACAAAAATACCAAAAAATAACATCATTTGTGTAGGAGATGGTTTTGTCTCGAAATATAACATAACAATTGAGTCATATATGGACGTTGTTTAGGTTTCATCGAATTGCAGCACACCATGTATAGTATTCCATTTCCCATGCACATCTTGAAGAGGGGGAGCAAAAAAGTAAGTACTTACACTTAACATCGATTGCCACAGTTTGCGTGACGCTCTGTCCGAGTGGATTGCGGGCTTCACACATGTAAATCCCCGAATGGGCGCGTTTCAAGGGAGTGAATTCAATTTTGTCCGTAAATTGTTGATCGAGCCCGTTTTTCTTCCATGTGACGTAAGCCGTGGGATTAGCGTCTGCTGTACACAGCATCTTCAACGAGTCTTTGTTCTCTTCCAGCTCGGTTTCTGGCTTGCCTTGCAGCGAGGTGATCGGAGGATCTTAAAGTTGGGAATAGAAAACATCAAAAGAGTGTAACGCACTTTATCACGGGGGATTTAGGACGCGACGCTATGGCAAGATTTATTTTAAAAGCTAAGGGAAAAAAAGCTGCTCTTTTAACTAGGTAGATATGTTATAGAGCGGGCTTCCAGTCATAAATTTCACTTTAGTTTTACGCCGTGCGTCGAGGATTTCCACTTAAAATATCCATTGGCGGAGAAACTGTTCAGAGCCTCGACATCGGTTGAACCCACGTTGAACCCATTGTTTAAACTAGCCAAATCGCGCTGAAAGCATCAGTTAATGCCCTTATTCAAAACGAGAGTTTTCCAGAAGAACGAAGGGGACATTGCTTTAGGTAACGGCTGCTTTCAGGCAAAACTGGGTTCAACAATGGTAGAAGATCATGTTTGAAAATCAACTCTTGTACTGTTAAAGGATATGTTTTGCTTTAAGAAACACAAGAAAACTGACACTTTTGGTTAAATGTTACCAGAGGCCCTAAACTATGGAAAATTCAATTTAAACGATATGTTGGGTGGACATTGTGTCGAGAATTACCTTCCTGTAGCATACGTTTGGGCATGTTACAGGTTTCGAGTTTCTACATAATGTACAAAACAGGATGAATATGTATATGTACCTATGTATGGCCATGTATTTATGTCCATTTATGATTATACAACAAAGTATACATGTATAAGTGTTCATGTACAATACTCTATCTCTGTATGGTCTTTAGTTACAGTGCAAAATCTCAGTCCAACATTAGGATAAAAAATATTTGATGTTTCAAAATATTAATTAGAAAGATTGAAATGTTGCTATGGGTTGTGTATGTGTATATTACCCGTGTATTTGTTGCTACTATATCTTTAAATTTGAATCGAAAATTTGATTGCTAAATTGCTAGCAAATGGATAATGGTTCTAAATGGTTAATGGTTTATTGGAATTATGAAACAGCTTCTAGTGAATCAAAAATTAATTGCAGTTAAAAGCGTTGCAATCAATAAACCATCATACAATGGGGTAGCTTTCAGGGGTGTTTTATCGTATTGTATTCTTGTTGTGGATACGTGATATCGGAGTTGATTGTCTTTGAATCTGGTTGTGCCTAGGGATTTAAATTGTCCTACTTGGTTTCTTTAGACACCCTTTGACACCTGCACTCTTTCTGATTACAAGTTGGTATTTCGACCAGTCTCATTGGAATGAACTCCATGTTGAAAGCTTTTTCAGGACAGGAAAGTGTATAACAAAGCTTGAAAAACAATAGACATGGATAAAATAAATAATGATTGGTCTGATCAAGTCACGTACTTCTCTATAATTTCTGCAGTACGTTGGTAGCACGATAAAGTATTTAACAAACTCGGTTCAAACTTTGAAAATCATTAACTCATTTTGTATTAGGCTAATGCACTCTGAATAATGATTCAAAATTGTCAAGGCACACCATATGTTTTTTTTTTTAGGTATTCTTCCCTAATCTTCTCAATGGAATAAAAAACCTGTTTTGAATAGATTAACAGGATTTATTATTTAGATTTCTAGTGTTTTCTATTTATTATTATCATATAAGAAAAGTATAAAGTATACATCATTCAAAATAGTTTGTAGTATATAGGATCATTGAATACAATATTATTTAATTTAAATCTAGTATGCGTTTCCATCATCCAATTTAATATTTTCGTTATCCAATTTAATTCTTATAGAGCTTCTGTAAGTTGGATATATCATTTATTCATATACAAAATAATCATACTGTATATAATAGAAGTACTAGAAGTTTTTTTTAGAAATTGTAAGATGATATTAACGATGAAACAGTTTTTTCATTTAAAATGTCCAACCAACCAAGCTTTTCCTTCACTACATTACGACTTGCAAATTCAACATCTATTAATGTTTTGAAAGAAATTCATTAAATATGCAATAAACTTTATAGCTAATCTAGTTTCGGCATTAACAAATTCATTCGGCAACGTTTATTACGAGTAATATATTTTGGTTTTCTATATACCATTGCAACAAGCACAATAAGTTGATAACGAAAAACTCCATTGTTAGCCTAAATTATCTTTTCACCATGTATTTTTGTTTAACTCTACATATACCACGTACACAACCACAAAATTTCATCTTTGGTTCTTTTCATGAAATCTTTTTTAGTTTCAAATTTATTTTTTAGCTGAATATTACTTTCCACAAAACAAATATCTATTTCCGTTAAACTGTAGAGATGCTGTTATTGAAGAGTGTGGGGAAGAGTTGTTATTTGAAGCTGTTATCGATCGATTGTTTTTTTTTACCGAGAAAAATCTCCAAATTGCGAGAAAAAAAGCATTTTCAAAACAAATATTGCGCCGAATCCTTTGCAGTGCACAGAAAGCCCCAGCAATGATAGCCTTTATTTGGGATTTATCATAATTAATGACTTGCCAGCGGTTGTTGTCTGCGTGGTCTTATGATACTCCATTATGAGGGATAGTTTATGACTGTGAATCATCATTGATTCCCATTACGTTATGCCGGTTGTAGACGTAGAAGGGAGAAATTGAGAATCTTCCAGAGATTGTCACCCACCAAGACTTGGCAAAGAGTGTCGCCAAGAAGCATAACTCAGGCCACTTTCTCGCATTCATTTGCTCATTTCCTCACAAAAGCTGCTTCACCATTTTATTTGCCGAGCTTAACTTTATGAAACAGTAACACAACCAGTTGTGAAATGCTTTTCACAGAAAACATTTTATTTATGAGTTTTCGTCGTTGCTGCCGAAATTGCCGCGTGGTGGTCTGTCATAAACAGCTTCTTCGCATTTAGGCTGCCCGGCACGTTACTACCAACACGAACACAAAAAAGTGTAAACCCACTTAACCATGTAAGGTTTTATGAGGGCTATCGAGTAAAAATATTATTTGAAATCGTAAAAGTATATGTGAGAAATGCTGTTTTACACGGGTGCACACGTCATTACCCTATACTAAACCTTCATTGCATTGGACAAGGGATGGTCGATAGTATAGAGCAGAAAACTGTGACGTCATGCGATATTGTTTGGGTAACATTATGACGACGAGAAATTTTACTACTAAACCACAACGTTTCAGCACTATGTGATCATCATATGCTCATACTCAGGTGGTCCTTACCATTATCAGTTTCAATGGACATTGGATATAAACCATGTTTGACTCTTTTAGTGTTATTGCCCAATATTTTCTTGGAAATGGACATGAGCACATTGTGAAGAAACGTTGTGCAGTAATAATAAAATCATGTTGTAACATACGTATAACGTGTAAGAGAAACACTAAAATTTTGGCATCTAATTCTTTCGAATTTTAATATTAATTACATTTATTGTGTATCAGCAGCACATCATGTCTGTAAAGACTTTCCTCGTAGGGATAAAAAATCATTTCTGTAGTTTTGTAGGCAGGTGTATTTTGTCCACTCTACTTAGTTGTTGGTAGGATTTTATGTTTCTTTCTTTTTTTTTTTTGATGCTTTTACAGTTTCTGGTTTTTACTTTTATGATGTCTTGTGATCTCTTTTTTGTTGTTGCTGGTGTTGCTTTTATTGTTGGTTTTGCACTTTGTTGTTATCGACTGAAACCGTTAGTTTCGTCTTTATGTTCAAATCTCGCTTTTAGTCCCTTAACTATTTTTCTTTGTATTCCTGTTATATTTTGTGGACAGCAAGTTGTGTTAGTTCAATGACCACGTGCCCTTATATTCAATCAAACGACAAGTGAGCCGATCTTCTCTAATTGATTCGGATACTTTTTTCCCTGACACTCCACCATCATTCAAGTCAATATAAAATTCCTTCAATGCCCTCGTTTTAGGACGTGAAAGGAAGCAATGAAGCATCTAAACTTCTAAAATTTAATGAATCGTTACAGCGATGTCCATGCAATCCCTCACAATTCTGAAATATGAATTTGGAAAAAGGTTATACTCACATTGTACGTCAAGTTTGACGGATATTTCTTTAGATTTCTGCTCGTAGGCTTCGTGGAAGGCGAGGCACCTAAGCAGTTTTCCATTGTGGACCCTGAGGAAGGAGTGCTGCAAGACACTGACGGCCAGCCACGTCCTGTGCTTGTCTGGTTCGGTCAGGTTGTTTTGCACGGAAAAAGCGGACACGTCCACGTCGTCCAGGAACCAGCGAATGGTGGCCGGTGGATTACCGTAGTGGGCCAGGCACTTGACCAGCGTTGTTTGGTCGGCCCTTGTGGTCATGTTGTGGCCGCGGTCCAGGCGACTTGTGTTGTACTCGATGCTTGGCTCTTTGGGGGCCACTGTGGAAACACAACGAGGAATACAAAAAAAAACACAATTGAAAGCACATACGGAATGATACCTCTGTAGATAATGGGGCGAAGGGTCGAAACGTGCGTGGCCACTAGGGTTTTCTTGGAATTTATGATGGATTATAGCTCCATCTAAGGAATTTAAGTGATATTCTCAAGCGACATGGAAGCAGTTTTTCGTTAGGTTTAGTACATTTTATTAATTTGAAATTTACATGTTAGTGATCAAAGTAAGCTGGGTGGGAAATTTATATATGGCCATGTATGCAGTATATGTCGAATGATCTCAATGTACTATGTCTGGAAACATATGGACAAATATGGCGTTTTATGCTCATTTATGGAAGAAAACAGCATATTGGACTATTGATCAAAATATTAGTATGGCACATGTCGTCGATAATCAACCAAATTGCATGCCAACATTTAAAAAAAAAATGTTTTGATTCAAAATAACTTTCTTTGGTGAAATGGCATGGCTTACTCAAGACTTCAAAAATCAGCAGTTTTCACGCCCTTTGTTTATGTTTTTAGCTGCGCTAGCCTCAGCATCCCCAATGTTTTGACCCAGGCTTGACCCGAAGTCCAATGTTGCATGCATTTGGACATAGTTCTCATGTTAGTCATGACTATGTCTGGGATGTTTTCTTGCTTTAGAAAAGCAAGTGGTCTGTCTAGTTTGCTAGTTGATGTTTTGAATTTGCCGTGGCAACAACTGCTGAGCTGTCATGAGATATTTTATGAATTTCAATAATTTGTATAATCATTTAATTTGTCTTCTCATTTAATTAAACTGGTCCAAATAAAAGGATTTACGAAAAACACAATATCATGTGTTTTTACATGGTCCAACGAGCCGAATCTTCAAGTTCTGCGGATTACAGTGGAACATTGAGTGAAAAGTGACTTTGCCTTCTGTGGATATTACTTAACAGTGTGAATACGTGGACCTAGAACTCTTCCTCAGTGTGAGTGCAGAAACCAGTAATATCTCATTCCAACCTGGATAAAGAAGGTGTAGCAAGGGGAAGTGAACTTGCACCTAATGAAGATGAGGGTTTATGGTGGCAAATGTGTTTCACAAAGTATGGTACAGAGGTAGTGTTTAAACATTAAGAAAGGACACGAAAGTGTAACTGACAAAAAGAGAAGTGCCAAAGAAGATTTGTGACAAGAACATTACAGCAATATCTGCATATCCAACACAAAGCATTTTACGAGAGGGGTATAAACAATCTAATCAAACGTTGGGATAAATGTATCAACAAACTCGGGTCCTACATTGAAAATTAGCAAATTTACTGCTCATTAAAATGGCTATTTCAGTTTTTTTGTACGACATCTGGTTTTCGAATAATAAACGAATATGCAACACATT